>PVIH01008516.1:66956-85061 GCA_004025045.1 Sigmodon hispidus
TGGAGACTGATCTAAGCATTATTGGGTCAGTGGGACCATAGGACTGTCTGCTCCCTGCCCAGGGAGGGGATGGGGAGTTGCAGAGAAGAAAAATGACCAGATGTGTTGGGAGGGGGAAGAGACCTTGAATAAGGATATACAGGGATGGAAAAAAAATTCAGAGGGAAAGCTGAACACAAAGAAAATATATGTGTAGCAACCTTATTTGCATTACCACCCTTGATAAGCCATGCTTATGATTCTTATCCTCTGTATAGTTATTGTTAACTCTTCTGCATTTTAAATTCTTTTTACTGTTTTTTTTTTGATAAATACAAAATAAAGAAGGAAAAAAATATATTTAGCAGTGTACCTATGGGTAAAATTAAGCTCTGAAATCTGTCTTTCTCTTGCTCTTGAGGGAACTTGAAGCTAAAAATTGAGACAATCTTAAAATCACAAAAGATGAAAATATTTTGTTTTTGTGTTTTTTGAGGTAGGGTCTCTCTATGTAGACTTGACTGTCCTGAAACTTTTATGTAGGCCAGTGTGGCCTCCAACTCACAAAGATCCTCCTGCCTCTGTCTCTTGAGTGTTGAGATTAAAGGTGTGCACAGCCATGCCCAGCGCGATGAAAATAACTTGAAGTCAACTGTTGAAGCTAGCTATTAGTCTAAAAATTTCACTAGATATTTTTACTTAGCAAAGTTTTCATAATCTTAAAGACATTTTACAAAAATGTTCTAGCAATGAGAGGGAACAAAAACTTCAAAGAAAGTGACTGGGATTAGGCATCATGCACACCTGAGATCCCAGCACCCAGGAGTCTTTGCGGTCAGGAATTGGAGGCTCACCTGGACTACAGAGAGACCCTCACTCAAAATACAAACAAAACAGATGTGGGAATCATTCTTTTCAAAGAAAGAAGGGAAATCCTTACAGTGTCAAATCTAAAGAACCAATAAAGGGTTTTTTCTCATTATGTCAAAAAAAAAATAAAAAGCATTTTTGATTGGAAAATCTTGATGTATTAACCATTTACCGGTATCACCTAAGACTAGAAGAAAGCTGTATTTCAAAATTATGAGGGAAAAAAAAAACCAAGATTCTTACTTTTAAAAAAGATTTTTTTACTCTAATGTGTTTCCCTACGAGTATGTAGATCATGCACATGCATTACCTTCAGAGGACAGAAGAGGGCACTAGATCCCCTAAAACTGGAGTTACAGATGCTTATGAGCCATCGGGTGGATAGTGGGAACAGAAGCAGCCAGTGTTTTTAGAGCATGAGCCAACTCTCTTGCCTCCTTTACTTTTTTTTTTTAATAAATTTTTTTTTTAAACTTTATTTACTTATTTGTCTTGGTGTTTGCCTGGAACTGGAACTACAGACAGTTGTTAGCTGCCATGTGGGTGCTGGGAATCGAACCTGGGTCCTCTGGAAGAGCAGACGGTGCTCTTAACCACTGAGCCATCTCTCCAGTCCCGCCTCCTTTACTTTTATCTATTTCTTTGATGGGTACTCTAGAGCCAACCATGGTGTAAGATACCGGCCGTCCTAGGGCTTGGGTGGGAGACTGACACAGGACAATTCAAGGCTGGGCTGTATAGTGAGTTCCAGATCTACCTTTGCTAAAATCTACAACTCTCCCCCCCACACACACACACAAACACACACACAACATAGCTATATCATAATTAAAAGTAGATACTCTGATTTTCAAAATACCAAATATAAAACCCCAAGATCTTGAAATAAAGTTTCAATATCATGATTGTACTGTCATGGATGGAAACTAAAATATGTTCATCATGTTGATTCCAGCTGGTGTCATGTGTTCAAGGGGAGGCTATGGGACCTGGCTGGCAGAGTGGGTGGGTCTCTGAAGACCACACCCACTTCTGTCCTGGCTTGCAATCTGCTTCCTCCACAGTGGAGAAACCACCCTCCCAAGCTCTCACCCGTGAACTCTTCCACTTTTCCTGACACAGTGGACAGAAACAAGGAAGCTAAAATAAATTATTCCTGCATTAAGCTGTTTCTCTCAGGGGTTCTGTCACAACAATGCCAAATAACTTAGACACATACTAACCCCACCCCCAAAAATTGAAAACAGGGGCTGGAGAGATGGCTCAGAGGTTAAGAGCACTGACTGTTCTTCCAGAGGTCCTGAGTTCAATTCCCAGCAAAACCACATGGTAGCTCACAACCATCTATGATGAGGTCTGGTGCCCTCTTCTGTAAAACTGTATGCATAATAAATAAATAAATCTTTAAAAAAAATTGAAAACATAATTTTTTAGAATTTTATTTTTATTTTTAATTATGTATACGTGTGGGAAGAGGTGGCGTGTGTGAATGCAGGGCCTCACACCGTAGCCCCAACTTACCTTGAACTTGGACTCCTGAGTACTGGACTTCCGGACATGAAGCTGACCACCGTAAATCAACTTCTCACTGGACATTTCTTCCCTGTTCTCCACCCACTGAAACTTTAACAAGTCACATTGGTCGGACTTACTGATATTCACTGAAGAGAAACTCGGACCATGGGGAGTCTCTCTCTTACAGAGTCTTAAGCTCTATCACACACACACACACACACACACACACACACACACACACACATGCAAAAACAACAACAACAACAACAAAAACAAAACAAAACAAAAAACATCCACCAGTCCCTCTGAATGGCAGCAAGTGGCACCTTAGAGGCCTGTCTACCAACTTACTACAGGGTGACCTGCCTTCTTTGGCATTTAGCAATCAGAGTTCTAAATAGCAATAAACTCCCTGCTGAGCCGGCAACAGATGAAAAAAGGGGGGGGGCGCTCAAGATGCCTTTTATGGCATTTTGAGATAATGGCTTTATTGCCAAAAGCCATATTAGCAGAGAATGGAAGTTTCAATTTACAGAATCTCCTGGCTGGCTGTGCATTCAAGAAGACATGGGTGCCTGTAGAAAATGCTTCTGAAAGGAGGCCCACAATGCTGCTCTGCCCACCCAGCATGCACAGAAGCCAAAACCAAAAAAAATCCCACAAACCCAGGGAAGGGCGGACCCAAACTCCAGAACCAAAGTGGGATCATTAGAAGCCCTGTGATGACCTGAAAGTCACACACAACTCCCAGATCTGCCTCAGAAATTGCCTTTCTTTCTTGAGACAACAAAAACAGATGGAAAATTGCTAAAATGGCTCAAATATGTGGCACTTTTACAATGTTTATGTGGCTCTCAGAAGAAAAAGAAAAAATCAGCCTTAATTGGCTTGCCATGCCCAGGCTCTGTCAAAATCGCTTACTTTTGTGTTTGTTTGGAAGGGATTTGTGTGGGGTACAGCGGTAAATCTCATTGGATAGCCAGCCAGAGGGTTCTAGGTGAGCTACAGAATTTCACTAAACCTCTCTGTTTTATATCAATAGGACAAAATTTAAGTTAATACCTCGCCGGGTGGTGGCAGCGGCGCACAGCTTCCATCCCATCACTCAGGAGACAGAGGCAGGCGGATCTCTGAGTTCAAGAACAGCCTGGTCTACAGAATCAGTTCTAAGACAATCAGGGACACACAGAGAAACTTTGTCTTGAAACACACACACACACACACACACACACACACACACACACACACACACACACACACACACTAAAATACCAGCTGTCAGGATGAAAGGATGTTACACCCACTGGTATGTATTTACCTGCCTTTTCTACACATGAGGTCTCATTGAGTAGGCTTGAGTTTTGTAGTGCTCACGATTAAACACAAGGCCTTGCACATGCTAGAAAGTGCTCTACCCGTGACCTTTATTCCCAGGCCTGCAAGAGGTATCTTGAAAGGCATATTATTAAAATAAGTGCAAAGATAACAGCTTTCTAGTACTTACAAGGTGTAAGCGTCCTACCCTTAACACAATTTATCTAAGAGAAAATCCTCAGTTAGGAACGGGAGAGATCAGATTGGCCGTGGTCACATCTGTGGGGCGTTGTCTTAATTATGAATGGATGAAGGCAGCACCATCCCTAGACCGGTACCCGGTACTGGGCTATATAAGAAAGCAGCTGAACATGAACCTGAGAGCGAGCAGGATTCCTCCATGGTTTCTGCTTCAGGTTTCTGCGACTTCCCTCAATGACCTGGATGTGTAGGACAGATACACCCCCACCCTGGCCAAGTTACTTTTGGTCAGTGTTTAAACATAGTAACAGAAATGAAAGAAAGCAACAAAATAAAACCACTCACTTTCTATGGACACTATAACCACCACCACTGCACCTCGGGAAACTTGACGCAGGTACAAAGAAGGTGACTGTGGAGAAGAAAAGTGGGGTGTCATTGTTAGGATCCAATGTTCCCAAAGACTCACAGGCTGGGGAGCCAATGCAGCAGTACTCAGAGATGATTGGCTCGTAAGAGCTCTGGCTTCATCGGTAAGTCCACCCATTGGTGAATTCATTTGGGAGGCGGGGCCTAGCTAAAGATGATCACTGGAGATGTATGTGCCTTTGAAAGGTAAATATTATCCAAAGTCAGTCTGTCTGTTTCTCTCCCTCCACCCCCCCCCCCCTTCCTGGCCACAGTTAAGTAAATGGCTTTGCTCACGACACACTTTCCACCATCATATTCAGCCTGGTCTTTGGCCCAGAAGCAAGTCCGCTAACCAGCCATGGACCGGCATTGTGAAGGGCACCCGTAAGTCATTTATCTCACACATTTTTGTCACAGTACCAGGAAGCTGACTAGTGTAGAAGGCGAAGAAAACAGCCCACTGCAGTGAGAGATGGTGCTGGGAACAGTGTTGTTGAGTCTGTGGAACCTCGGGCCACCGAGACAGGAGGAAACGAAAATTCACCACACAGTGTGAAAGCTGTACATATATTTTACGTAGCTCAATCTTTGCTTTCTTTTTCTATCCTTTCTAACTTTTTTACAATAAAATAAATATTATTATTTTAGAAGCAAAACTCTAGGACCTTGCAACCACCACCAAGGTTGAGAAATACACTTATGGGGTGTTAAGATGGCTGGGGCACCAGCTACCAAGCCTGATGCCCTATGTTTGGTACCCAGGAGAAGAGAACAATGTTTTTCTTTCTTTTTTTTTTTTTTTTTAAAAAAAAAACTTTATTTATTTATTTATTTGCGTTGGTGTTTGCGTGGAACTGGAACTACAGACAGTTGTTAGCTGCCATGTGGGTGCTGGGAATCGAACCCGGGTCCTCTGGAAGAGCAGACGGTGCTCTTAACCGCTGAGCCATCTCTCCAGCCCCCGAACAATGTTTTTCTAACAGATTCCTCAAGAAAAGTACACAGAAGCACTGTTCTCTGAATTATTGGAATTACAGTAATCTTTATACAATTTATTTTCTAGATAAAAAAATCTTTGACTTAGTTTTTTTACAAGGCTCTTTTTTTATGATTTTGTTGATTTTATTTCATGTGTATGTGTTTTGCCTTAGTTTGTATTAGTACTGCTGCATGTTTGAGGCCTGCAGAGGCCAGAGGGGGCATTAGATCCCCTGGAACTGGAATTACACATAGTTGTGAGCCACCAAGGGGGTTCTGGGAATCAAACCTACATCCTCTGCAAGAGCAGCCTTGATTTATGAGCCATCTCTCCAGCCCCTACCTGAATACTTTAACCAAATTATTTCATTTTCCTCTGGCATAAGAGAAAAAAAACCACAATAATTTAAACTAACTTTCTTGTTTAAGTCACTAGGTCTTGCTAGAGACCCAGAGGAATATTGTTTTTCCTTTCTAGTCTGTTAATTAACTAAAATGCACCTTCATGTGGAGCTCCCTGGACTAGACTGGTATTCTCAGGGGTGCTGGTAAACCCTATCAACATGCAATTTCAAATATCTTTTTTACTTTAGGAGTATTTTCTTAAAAACCATTGGCTTTTATTATTTATCATCTACCCTTCCTTCAATTTTTTTTTGTAGATAGTCTTCTCTTTTTTTCATTATATTACATTTATCTATTGTGTGTCTAATCATGCATGCACAAATGCACAGTGTGCCCATAATGCCTTCTGTCATGTTGGTTCTGGGATTTGAACTCAGGTCATCAGGTTTGGCTGCAAGCCCCCTTTACCAACTGAACTCTCTTGCTGGCTGGACTTAGTTCTGCTATGGTTGATCCTTGCCTGAGTTCAGTCCTTATCACTTGGCTGTAGAATGTTACCTTCTCTTTTTTCCAATGATCCTTTTTAACCATTCTTCTTCTCTACTTGTTTTGCCTGGCCTTATCCATCTTTTTTTAGTTTTCATTTCTAAACTTTTTTGTTAGCCTCAGCTCTGCCGGCCTTTCTGATTCCGACTCACGTTCTTTCACAGCCCGGGTAAGTTCTGAGTGTCTTTTATCTTATATTGAGGAAGAAGCTCATCGTTTTGATTAGTTCTGTGGTCATGTGCTATGTGTGTTCTCATTGTATAAAAGGATGTAATTCTACTCTTTAATCTTGTCTTACAAATAATAACTAGGTATGAGGTTTGACCTCAATTGCTTGCTCATTTTTGTGTAAAATGAATTTTCCTAAAAAATTAAAAGAAAGAGGGCCTCAAGGTAGTTTTTCTAATTTCACAGCACTGCTGCCTCTCTGGGTTTTGCAGCATTCTGAAACATGGCAGTTTGCTTTTAGGGGACTTCCTGTCTCTGGCCCTCAGCATTGTCACCTGGATAATTCGCCATTGTATCCAGTCCGCTTGATTTAATTTTCATTCTCCAAAAGCTGCTTCTCGGTATGAGCCCTACTGTGAAAAGAAAAATTTACAGGACCACTTAGGAGTCTCCTCCAGGCCCTTCGGACCTTATAGCTGGAGATCAATGCTCACATGTGATAGGAAAGGAAAGGCACCTCTCTAGACTTAGCTGCCCTGCTCACCGTGCCCATCCAGGTAACCTGTTTGCTGTCCTGTTCTTTTTTTTTAAAAAAAACCTTTATTTATTATTTATTTATTTATTTATTTATTTATTTATTTATTTGCCTTGGTGTTTGCCTGGAACTGGAACTACAGACAGTTGTTAGCTGCCATGTGGGTGCTGGGAATCGAACCCGGGTCCTCTGGAAGAGCAAATGGTGCTCTTAGCCGCTGAGTCATCTCTCCAGCCCCCTGCTGTCCTGTTCTTAAGCTAGTGAGAGAATGCTTCACTGGTTCTGCAGTCCTCATACACACCTAAAAGTCTTCTGACTGGTTTGTCTCTGCCTCATTAGGGGGAGATCTTGTCACTAGCCTGGCTGTAAATGTCTTTCATTGGCTTTTGTTTTGCCCTCTACTGTGTCTCTTTTTTTTTTTTTTTTTAATTTCTTTCTTTCTTTATTTATTTGCCTTGCTGTTTGCCTGGAACTGGAACTACAGACAGTTGTTAGCTGCCATGTGGGTGCTGGGAATCGAACCCGGGTCCTCTAGAAGAGCAGAGGGTGCTCTTAGCTGCTGAGCCATCTCTCCAGCCCCCTGCTGTCCTGTTCTTAAGCTAGTGAGAGAATGCTTCACTGGTTCTGCAGTCCTCATACACACCTAAAGGTCTTCTGACTAGTTCGTCTCTGCCTCGTTAGGGGGAGATCTTGTCACTAGCCTGGCTGTAAATGTCTTTCATTGGCTTTTGTTTTGCCCTCTACTGTGTCTCTTTAAATAATTATTAATTTACACTTATTTATTTTGGTTTTCTTTTAAGATAAGGACTCCACTATAGTCCCACCTGGCCTAGAAATCCTGTGCAGCACGATCCGCCTAGTGTAGGTGCTGAGAATCAAACTTAGTTCCTTTGCAAGTGCAGTACAGTCTCTTAACTGATGAGCCATCTCTCCAGGCTCTCATTTTTCTTTTCATTTATTATGATTATTGCAACAGTCAGTAAGAACACCAGGTAGTGGGATGGATCTGCACAATCTGGGTATGGTCTTAGCACAAAATGTTTAGGTGAACCTAAAATACCATATACTGAGTACCCCCAAACTATCCTGCTAATATAATCAAACATCCAAGGTGGGTTGCTGTTGCTGGAGTTTGTGTTTTGCTAAGTTTGCTTCAGTACTTCTCTTAGAAATTTACATCCACTGGTCACATTCACATGCTCTGGTCCTTCCCAGCCTCTGGCACTTACAATCTTTCTGCTTCCGTCTACAAGGGTCCCTGAGTCTTAAAAAGGTAGCTACATCTTTATTTTTGAGACTTAGTTTCTCGGTGAACTGGGAGCTTGCCATTTTTGCTAGGCCAGCTGACCAGCAAACCCTCAGGGACCAAGCATCTCTATCCCCCCACACTGGGGTAACAGATATGTATGGCTACCTCCAACTTTTTACGTAAGTACCGGGGATCCAGACTCAGGTCTCCACACTAGTCCAGCTCATCAGCTTCTGAGTTGGTTCTGAAATAAGTTTCTGTTTAATGTTCTTAGGTGATTCTATGCTGTGATTCTATGCACTGTGTCTGAGAGCACAAGGATAATGAAGATGCCAGAGTCACTAGATGATGGGTTGGGGCTGCTCTGGTTTGAACAGGGTATGCCCAGCACATGTTGAAGTCTCCTTCCTCATATATTGGTACTCCAGAGTGGGACCTGAGAGAGAGATAATTATGTGTCTCCTTCAAATGGTAGGAGGGCACCACTTGTCAGCTTTGGCTGTTTGCACAAGATCAAACCATTTTAGTATGAAGAGAGGACTCATGAGCACCCGCTCTAAACTGAGGAGCCAGCGACAGTTGATAGCTTCTAGGAAGAGAGAGTATTCTTCAAGGGTGTAGCTCCTGCAGGTTGACCATGCTCAAGAGGATGGTCCCACAACCAGGAGTATATATGGGCAGCACAAACTGGGCTCAGTGGCTTATTTTAAAAAGAAAAAAAAACATATCTGGGTGGGGGTGGCGGCACGCACCTTTAATCCCAGCCCTCCCAAGGCAGAGGCAGGGAGATTTCTTTGAGTTCAAGGCCAGCTTCGTTTACATATGGAGTTCCAAGAATAACCAGGGCTACAGAGAAACCCTGTCTTGAATCCCCCCAAAAGAGATATAAGGTTGTTGGGGGGCTAAAGAGAAGGTGGATCTGGGAGGAGTTAGGAGAAGAAGTAGGAAGTGAATATCAAAGCATATTATATACAATTCTCAAAGAATTAATAAAAGTAAATTAAATTTTTTTAAGTTGGAGAAATGATTGAGAAAGACACCCCAACATCAACCTTAGGCCTACATACAAGCCCACAAGGATGGTCAGACTGTCCACACGCACGCCCACTGCACACATCACACACACAATGTCCGCAACGTGACTGTCTTCTGTTGTTGCACATGCAAGGTGTGAATTTTAGGTCTCAATGGCAGGCTCACTTGCACATTCTGAGCCCCTCTGCTTGGTTCACCTTGGGACTAAATCAATCAAGACTGTGTCTTTCCAGGCTACTCAAATCCGATGCCAAAAAAACCAACATCTGCTGGGTGCTTCCTAGATACCAGATGCCACATATGTCTCTGACATGTTTAAACTCATTTGATGCCCTAGTCAACCTTAAGAGGTGAGGCAGTATTACCTCCACAGCCGAGGCTGAAAGGATTGGGAGCTAAACAGCTGACCTAAGTACCTAGGGCTAAGAAGTGATGGTTTTATTCTCAGCATTTAAATGTTTCTTTTTTTTCAGAGGCAGACATAATGGCACAGGACCAGGAGGCAGAGTCAGGAGGATCCCCTTGAAGAGAGTAAACTTAGCTCAAGAAATGCCATTTTAGAGAACTATGCAGAACTAAAGCAGACAGAGCCCTGAGAAAGAATCCCTCACCCAGTTCCCAGAGACCATAGCTAGAAACTGCTGTTCACAGAGGGGCAGCATGACCTAAGTTCCAACTGCAGAATCCATACCACCCTGACCCTGCTATCTGACCACCAAATGCTCTAGTCAAAATACACCACCATCATTCCTGGTCCCAGAATCAAGGAGAAATTCCCCAGATTAGCTGTCAGCACACAACCTTGCACTAGAGAAACCCCAAATTGTGGTTTTTCCCCTTAAAAGTGGCTGTTAAGCTCCCCTAGGAAGCCAGCCCCTCCTGATCTTGCTATGGCAAGAGCTGGACTGGATTCCCTGCCATGGCTTGTATTTACATCAATAAACCCTGCTGTTGCATTCTGGACTTCTCCAGTCCCTAGAGGTCTCTTTGGGGATCAGAACTTGGGCACAACACCCTCAGGTCCAAGTCCAGCCAGATATGAACAGTGAGATCCAGACCAGCCAGAACTACACAGTGAGGTCCTATCTCAAAAATAATAATTTAAAAAAATGCTAAATTTTGAAAATCATATTTTAGGAAGTAGGCATAATGGCACATGCCTAGCACTCAGGAACCATGTTGAACTTGAGTTCAGCCTGGGCTACAGAGTTCCAAACTAGCCTAGATTACATAGCAAGGCTTTCCCCTAGCTACTCCCTAAAAAAAGAGCTGAAGATGTAGCTCAGTGGTAAAACAATAATGTGTGTAAGGAGTGTACATTTCCATTTCCAGTAACACACACATACATGTGTACATGTGCTCACACAGCGGGTTTTTCATGTTTCAATCACTTCTCTCTAAGGACCAAATGACTAGCTTGTCTATTTTGTCTGGGTTTGTTGCTTTGAGACAAGGACTCAATATTTAGTCCTGGCTAGACCAGAATCCCTATGTAAATGACGCTGGCCTCAAACGCATGGAGATCCACCAGCCTCTGCCTCCTGTGTGCTGGGACTAGAAGTGTGCACCACCACACCTAGCCTCTCTGATGCTGTCTTCCTGTCTCTCTAAATTCCCCTTGTGTTGTAGTAAGTTTTCCGGCCCGTTTGGGGCCGGAGGTTCAGACCTGGCCTGCAGCAGCTTTTCCCCCCAAAGAAATGAATCAGACACTTATATTAACTTCATACTGTTTGGCCCTTGTCTCAAACACATTACTAGCTAGCTCTTTCATATTAATTCAACCCATTTCTATTAATCTGTCTGCCACGTGTCCCAGCCCGCGGCTCACCTATATTTCTTACATGTCTCTTCTTCGGGGGTCAGATGGCAACTGGTTAACTCTACCCTCCTTCTACCTGTCTCTCCTTTGATTCTCCACCCACTTCTACGGTGCTGCACTTAGGCCAAAACAGCTCCTTTATTTACAGCATACAGAGAACATTCCACCACAACCTTGGCTTCTCACTCCACTTCTGTATAGACCCCATCTCCTTTCCAAGAACTCTGAGGCATAAAGAAAGAATTCTGGGTCTTGCTGACCCAGTCAAGTGTCTGCCCCACTGTCCCCTACAAAAGAGGGCTGTTCCCAGGGAGTGAGGAATTGAGCTTTTATTGGGCATGCTCTGAAAACTATGCCTCAATAACAGAGTGAATCCTCAAAGCTTCCCACAGTCTTGTGTTTTGAACCCACGACCTCCCCCCAGCCTATCGATGGAGGCCATAGAAGGTAGTGTCTAGGAGGGAGGTCAGGCCTACCAAGAGGAAGAATTCTTTTAGGGGAGGGGCTTTGGAGGTTGTAGCCTGACCTCTGGTCCCAGGCACGCTTTCAACTTCTTGGGCTACCACAATGTGAACACCTCCTACCACAAGTTCCCATTGCTACCTACCAGCTCACATTTCCAAGCCTTCCCAGCTACGGTAGCCTGCAACCCTCAAAAACAATGAGCCAGATCTTCATGAGTCCCTTTTATCAGGTAGTTCTTGTCATAGTTACAGAAAGTAACTAATGCAATCACAGTCTCTCAGAGCTTAGCACAGGAACGCATAAACAATGCAAAACCCTGTACAAGGCTGAGCAAAGCAGCGCTACAAATGAGTTTGATTGCTAACATCCACCTTAGGCAGCTCCCAACTGTCTAATTCTAGATCCAGGGAATCTTATGCCCTCTTCTGGCTTCTGTGGGTACTGCATGCACATGGACAAATCCATACGCAGATACACATGCATGCGCATAATTTTAAAAAGAAACTTCCACCTGGGCTTGAGAAAATACTCAGCAATGATTTAGATGGGGAGTCAAAGCCCTGAAGCTACCTCAGTTCGTTCACAGTGTGTGTGACTGCTGCTAAAAACACAAGTTAGCTGCTCTGAACTGAGATCCTGCACAAAGCCCAACAGGCCAGATTAAAATGGAGGTAATCACACTAAGTACCACAAAACCAATTGAGACTTTAGAAAAAGGGGAAAAATACACAAAGAAACTATGTTTTTCTAAGAGCAATAGATTCCAAAAAAAAAAAAAAAAAAAAACAGTTAATAAAAAAAAAAAAGCCTAGTGATTAATCAGTACAACATGAATGGTCTGATGTTAAGCAAATATTTGCACTTATTACTGTTTTTTGGAGGGTGCAGGGGTTGCTCTGTTTTAGGGTTTGTTTTTTTTTTTTTTGAGACAAAATCTCACTATGCAGCCCAGGCTGGCATCAAACTCAAAACTTCCCAACTGCTGGGGTTACAGGTATGTACCACCATATGCACACCTTTGTTTGTGGATAAAATGTTTTGGCTCATTAATTGCCAGTAAAAGCTAATGCCCTCATTGCATCAACTTGCTGAAGTTTTTCATCACTGGTTTTACCATTAACACTGCAGAACTAAGAGAAAAGGCATATGGTCCATGAAATGAAAACTGTCTACCACTAAACCCTTTACAGAAAAGGACAGTGCTGGGTATGACATCATAACCTGTAATCCCAGCATTGGGAGGTTAGGGCAGCAAGGACAGTCTGAGTTACATAGTAAGATCCTGTCTCAAGAAGAACTGTTGAGGCTGGAGCGATGGCTCAGCTGGGAAGAGCATGACCCAAGTTCAGTTCCCGGCACCATATTGGACAGCTCATAACTGTCTCTAACTCTAGAGCCAAGGATCTCATGTCCTTTTCTGGCTGCCATTAATACTTCCATGCATATGTGCACTTGCAAATGCATTTGTTTTGGCTTTTCAAGACAAGCTTACTCTGTTGTCTTAGCCCTGACTGAAGTTTGCTCTGTACACCAAGCTAGCCTTAAACTCAGCTAACAAATAATGACAGAGAATTATTATTAATTATGGAAGCTTGGCATAGCTCTCAACTATCTCTTTAAATTAGTCATCTTATTTTTTTAAAAAAAAAACTATTTTTATTTTTTATGTGAATTTGTGTTTTGTCCGCATGTATAACTATGTAAGGTGTCAGATCTTGGAATCACAGACAGTTGTTAGCTGCCATGTGGATGCTGGGAATTGAACTCAGGTCCTCCGGAAGAACAGTCAGTGCTCTCCACCACTGAGCCATCTCTCCAGCCAAATTAATCTATCTCTATTAATCTACAATTTGCCACATGGCTTTGGTACCTCTGTAGGTGTGCTCCAGAAACCGCTTGAGGTTGCCACAGAGTGTGCCTCAGACGTGGCCATGTCTTGGCATGACCACGACCCCGCGCAGAGCCAGCGCCCCGAGGTGTGGACGCCCTAGGTGTGGCTGTATGCCCACTGCTCCCTTAAGAAGAAATAATGCGTGGCAGTGGGTCCTTTTTTCTGCTTTCTCTCCCCTTCTTCTTTCTCCCCCTCCCCCCCCCGTCCGGATATCCGAACCCCCTAAATAAACTCTGTGTGGCACCTGGCAGCGAATACTTCATGTCTCCCCCACGCGCACAATGTACCTCTGTACCATACATCCGACTTCTTCAGTGTCTCACTAGCGTCTCTTGCATGCCTAGATTCATCCGGAGTTTCCTCTCTCTGCCAGGAAGTCCCACCTATTCTCTCCTGCCTAGCTATTGGCCATTCAGCGCTTCATTAAGCCAATCACAGTGACACATCTTTACACAGTGTAAACAAATATTCTGCAACAACCTGGACAAACCATGTCCAACATAAATAAATCATTTTCCAAAAAAAAACCTTTTCTTTTCTGTCCCAGCCCCTAGTTTATAATACCAGCCATTAAAAAGAAAAACTGACAAACCAACTTGATGATGGTTCAGATACATAGTATTTCTTTACAAGGGGGAACAATGTATCTAAAGCTGAGAATCAAAGATGCCCCAGTTCACTCCATCTCAACAAAACCATAAAAACAACAAAAACTGTTATTATAGACTCAAATATCAACACCTCTCACATTTTCAAAGTACAGTACTTGGTTTTTTTAATTAAAAAAAATTCTCACAATATACTCTGACTATGCTTTTCCCCACCAGACTCTCCCAATCTTCCCAGTTTCTGAATCGAGACTCCCGAAGGGTTTGGGGTTTCAATAATCAAATTCTCTCGTTCTCTCATAGCAATAATTACAAAAGATGCAGAGATTATGTTTGTTACTTGTTAAATACATATTAAATAAAGCATATACATTCTTAATGTGAAACAACTTTTAATTAAAACCTCCATTTAAAAATAGGTTTATGAGGGCTGGAGAGATGGACCTGCTGTTAAGAGCACTGGCTGCTCTTCCAGAGGACCCAGGTTCAATTCCCAGCACCCACATGGCAGCTAACAACTGTCTGTAACTCCAGTTCCAGGGGACCTGACAGGCTCACACAGGCATATTACAGGCAAAACACCAATGCCCATAAAATAAAAATAAATACTTTTTTAAAAATGGGTTTATAGGGAGCTGGCAAGATTGCTCAGCATGTAAGGATCTTGTCAACAAACCTGATGACCCAGAATCCACATGGTAGCAGGAGAGAACTAACCCCTGAAAGCTGTCCACTGACCTCTCTACCTCTCTGGCATACATTGCTCTCTCTCTCTCATACACACACACACACACACACACACACACACACAGAGAGAGAGAGAGAGAGAGAGAGAGAGAGAGAGAGAGAGAGAGAGAGAAAGAGAGAGAATCAGAAGTTTCTGACCCAGCCTAGCCCTGAGATCTGGACCAGCAATCCCAAATAAACTTATAGAGGCTTATATTAAGTACAAACCTTTTGGTCTATGGCTGAGGCTTATTACTTGCTAACTGGTATACCTAAGTCAACCCATGTTTCTATTTATGTTTAGCCACATGGCTTGGTACCGTTTTGCTCAGTGTAGCATTCTCTTCTCTTCTTCTTCTTCTTCTTCTTCTTCTTCTTCTTCTTCTTCTTCTTCTTCTTCTTCTTCCTCTTCTTTCCTCTGTGTCTGGCTGCATCTCCTGCTCTGCTCTTCTGCTTCCCAGAATTCTCCTAGTCTGCTTGCCCCTGCCTCTACTTCCTGTCTAGTCAATCAGAATTTTATTAAGCCAATATTTACAGTATAGAAACATAGTCTCATAACACACACATACACACACACAAAGTTTTAATGCAGTAAAAAAAGAAAAGTTTTATAGGGCTCAAAACCTGACAACCTGAGTTCAAACCCCAGATGCCTTGTAAAAGTGAAGAAGAGAACAGACTTCACCAAATTGCCCTTTGACCTTCACATGTCCAACTATGGCGACCACGCACTCCCTATCACACACACAATTATAATACAGTTGTCCTTTGACCTCCCCATGCACACTGTGGCAGGCATGCACGCCCTGTCATACACACATACCATTATAATAAAGTCAAGATTTTAAAACAACTTTTAAATAGGTTTGCAAACCGAGTGTGGTGGTGCATTCAGGAGACCAAGACAGGAGAACATCAAGTTCAAGGCCAGCCTGGGCTATATAATAAGAACCTGTCTCAAAAACAAACACCAGAATAAAAATAATCAAATTAAAATGTCTTAAAGCCAAGAATATCCTTCCCAAAAAAATCAGTAAACAAGATGGTTACCTATCTCCCCAAAATGAAGATGAAGTAAGA
This sequence comes from Sigmodon hispidus, assembly GCA_004025045.1. Classification (NCBI taxonomy): domain Eukaryota; kingdom Metazoa; phylum Chordata; class Mammalia; order Rodentia; family Cricetidae; genus Sigmodon; species Sigmodon hispidus. The sequence continues at coordinate 82,692 of PVIH01008516.1, forward strand.
ATAGGAGTCTCTCTCATACTTAGGCACTTAGAAAACTAAAGAAAAGAGAGAGAGAAGGAGATGGCTGAAAAGCCCCACATAATCCTCCCAGTTGTATGTATGCTTAAGGCATTGGCCTCCCTAGGACTCCGTTCATCTGACAGAGGAATTGTGACCCCTCAAGGGCTTTTCCATTTTGAGAGTAGTGGAAATGACCCAAACACTGGAATCTGTTCTCGAAGTCCAGGGGGGAAACGAATTCATAAACACAAACATGGGCTACCTGTCACTGTCCTCTGATCGCTTCCGTTTGTAGCATTTGAATTGGCTCTCTCTACCTGGATAATAAAACAATTTTACGGAAGACCTTGGATAATATAGATTTGCAAGACCCTGATGCACTAAATCCTCTTTAATCAGAAAGAAACCTGGAAGAGAGGGGAATAAACACAGAAGTCCCCCGAGAAGAGGAGTGTGGTTGGGAAACAGGCCTTCAGCAGCCGTGTGATCACCAACTCACATGCTCACATGAAGACTGAGGCAGAGAGAAACCTCCCACGCTGCCTGAACAGCACTCAGCAGCTGCAGTGATGGAGGCGGGCCTCCAGGGAATATAAGAATGAGACTCTGGGAACAGCACCAAGCACCTCATAAAAGAATAGAAAACACGTTAGGGAAAAAGCTTGATGTCACCAAAGAAGCAGCTAGACTGGGTGGAGGGAAGAGGGGCCTCTCCCATAACAGGGGGAAACCCCTCCAGTGCCCAGCTGCACAATGTAATAGCAAAGATTGAATCAGGAACCGGTGGGGCGATGTGAGGGAAATAATGGGCCCATGAGTGCTCCATGTGGAACCCTGGAGAGAGTTTGTAAGTGACCACAGAGCGGAGACATTAGCAGAAGTGAGGACCTGTCAATGAATCTCAGAGGGCTGGTGATGCTATCCAGTCAGCCATGTGCTTGGGGGAATAAGTGGAGTGAAGGTCACAACCAGGGAGAAAGTCAGACCTATTGGCACACTTTGTTCCCAGCTACTCCAGAAGGCTGGCAAATCTGAAATCCTAAGCCATCCTGGGCTACAGAGTGAGTTCAAGACCAGCCTGGGTAACTTAATGAAACTCTGTCTCAAAAATTTTTCATTGTATAGCATGAAGATCTCAGGTGCAGCTTAGTAGCAGTAAGAGGCTGAGATTGGGGCTTAGTGGTACGACACTTGTCTAGTGTGCCTGAGTTCATACAGCACTGAAAAAAAAGGAAAGAAAGAAAGAAAGGAAAAGAAGGAAGGACTAGAGAGATGATTCAGTGGTTAACAGCATTTGCTGGTTGGATTAGTTGGGGTTTTCTAGAAGAACAGAACTGATAGAATGAGTACTACACACACACACATCAAGAAAAAAAGAATTTATAGTGGCTTCTTGGCTGTGGTCCAGCTAGTCCAACAATGACTATCTACCAACCGAAAGTCCAAGAATCCAGTAGTTGTTCAGTCCATGAAGCTGGATGTCTCAGACAGTCCTCAGCATGTGCCAGAATACCACAGAAGTTGGCTCTACGCCAGGGAAGGAATGAACTTGTCAGCAAGAGTGAGGACAAGCAGAGAAGGCTTCAGCTCAGCTGTGAGACTGTTGGTGTGAGGGAGGAAATGAAACAGATGCTCATGTCCTTTTGATCAAGGCCCTGGATCTCCACCTCCTAGGAGGACAGAATTGTTCCCCTTTGCTGGTAGGACCCAGCGAAGCTCTGAGTGCTAACTACACTAGAAACAGCTTTCTGAAGAGTTTGGTGTTTAGACCCATTTCCAACTTGAGGCTACCAAGACCCAGACCTTGGGAGAAATGTTTGACGTAATCTAAGATGCTTCTTCACATTGCCCACCAGCTTAGAACAGAGTGGGGGGACACATCATGTATCCCACATTCCCACATCCCCATGCTTCCTAACTTCCAAAATGCTGCTGATATCTTCTTATTCTCTCTTGGTTCTTTGTCTAGTGATGCCTTCTTTTACAGGCTTTAAAATTATCTATTTATGGGGCTGGAGAGATGGCTCAGAGGTTAAGAGCACCGTCTGCTCTTCCAGAGGACCCGGGTTCGATTCCCAGCACCCACATGGCAGCTAACAACTGTCTGTAGTTCCAGTTCCAGGCAAACACCAAGGCAAATAAATAAATAAATAAAGTTTTTTTTTTTAAAAATTATCTATTTACTTAATGGTATGTGTGAGTGTATATACACATGTGCATGCCTACACACGTTTATGTGCACCTTGGGCATGTAGTACCCACAGAGGCCAGAAGAGGGCATCAGATGCCCCTGAAGCTGGAGTTACAGGTGATTGTGAGCCACCAAGTGGGTGCTGGGAACCTAACTATCGCGGTATAAACCCGCCGTGA
>PVIH01008517.1:0-90147 GCA_004025045.1 Sigmodon hispidus
TGTGCATCCACGCGCTACTGCCCATGGGGTAGGAATCCAGGGCACCTCTGCGGACAAGTCCATGGAAGAGCCTCATAACAGGGAAGGCCAGAAATGAGTGTCGGTGAGAGGGGACAGCCGTGACCATTGGAGATCGTGGCTGAGTGTGGCCCTCCTCAAAACCAGAGGCTTACCGGAGAACCGGAGACTGTAGTTCACGGTTTTCACTGACTGAAAAGGGAAAACTTACCAGTTGGAGCCGATGGTGTTCGGATGCAATGCAGTGGGGCAAATAGAAGGCGGCCTGGTCTGGCAGTGGCCCTGGGTCAGGTTGTCCTAGATTAGAACACAGGGCTGAAGGCTCCATATACACACCAGCTCTACTTCTCCATGTTCCCTGAGATGTGTGGAGTTGTCCTCAGCAATGAGCCCCACTGTGAGTCTGCAAGGAGCAAACCTTTATCTTAGCATCAGCCTGGGCTGCTTATGGATTTTTATGGGACCCCCTTGGCCAACAACTCAATTTAATGCAACCCAGCCCCTCTGAAAACCTTGCCTGGCTACAAGAGATGCCAGATGAGACTCCTTACTAGAGGTTCTCATTGGGATCACTTTCATAGATTCCAGGAAGTTTCCACTGCACTAGGTTTCCAACCAACTCCCAAATGCCCCCAAACTCCCCCAAATTCCAGCTGTCTCTCCCTCTATCCTATCTCTGTACTCTACCTGATCACCTGCTCCCATCCTCACCTGCCCCCAGTCCACCCATAAAAATCTATTCTATCTCCCCTTCCTGAGGAAATCCATGTGTCCCCCCCAGACCCCACCTCTTTACCTAACCTCTCCTTGTCTTCGGATTATAGTGTGGTTATCATTTATTTCATAGCTAATACCAACTTATAAGTGAATATATATATCATATTTGTCTTCCTGGGCCAGGGTTACCTCATTCAGGATTTTTTTTTAGTTTTGTCCATTTGCCTGAAAATTTCATGATGCCATTTTTTTAACAGCTGAGTGATACCCCATTGTGTAAATGTACTACATTTTGTTTATCCATTCTTCTGTTGAGGGGCATCTAGGTTGTTTCCGGTTTGGGGATATTATGAGTAAAGCCACAACAAAAATGGTTAAGAAATGGTTGAGCAAATGTCCTTATGATAGGATGGGCCACCCTTTGAGTATATGCCCATGAGTGGTACAGCTGGGTCTTGAGATAGGTAGATTCCCAATTTTCTGAGGTGCTGCCATATTGGTTTCCATAGTGGCTATACATGTTAGAACTCCCACCAGCAATGAAGGAGTTTTCCTTTGCTACACATTCTCAGCAGCATGAGCTGTCCCTTGTGTTATTGGTCTTAGCCATTCTGACAGGTGTAAGATGGAATGTTTTGATTTGCATCTCCATGATGGCTAAGGATGGTGAACATTTCTTTCAGTGTTTTGGAGCCATTTCGGATTCCTCTATTGAGAATTCTGTTTAGATCCCTTCTCTCAGGCCCCCAACACAAGGTTTTTCCTGTGTAGCCCTAGACATCCTGAGTGCTGGGATTATAGGTGTTACCACCACTGTCCAGGTTTACATCCCTTTTTTAATTGGGTTATTTGGTTTTTTGAGATCTAGTTTCTTGAGTTCTTTATGTATTCTTTATATATACATACATTCTATCTGATGTGGACTTGGTAAAAACATCTTTTCCCATTTGTAGACTGCTTTTTTTTTCTCCTGTTGACAGTGTCCTTTGTCTTACAGAAGTTTTTTAGTTTCATGAGGTCCCGTCTCATTTATTAATTGTAGATCTTAGTGCCTGCACTATGGTGTTCAGTTCAGGAAGTTGTCTCCTGTACTAACTCTTTCAAGACTATTCCCCACTTTCTCTTCTGTCAGGTTGAGTGTATCTGGTTTTATATTGAGGCCTTTGATCAACTTTTACTTGAATTTTGTGCAAAATGATAAACCTGATCTATTTGCATTTTTCTACACAGAGACATCTCGTTAGGCCAATAGCATTTGTTAAAGATGCTGTCTTATTTATACTGTTTATTTCTGGCTTCTGTATTAAAAAATCAAGTGTCAATAGTGATTGGATTTATGACTGAGTCTTCATTTTGGCTCCATTAATTAAAGTGTCTATTTTATGCTAATACTATGCAATTTTTATTACTATAGCTCTGTAGTACAAATTGAAATCAAGGATGATACTTCTAGCAGTTCTTTTATTATTTTAACTATCCTCGATTTTTTGTTTTTCCGTATGAAGTTGAGAATTGTCCTTTCAAGTTTTGTAAAGAATTATGTTAGGATTGGTGGAGATTGCATTGAATCTGCAGATTGCTTTTGGTAAGATTGCCAATTTTACTGTAGTGTTCCTACCAGTCTGTGAGCATGGGAGATTCTTCTATCTTCTTATAACTTCTTCAGTTTCTTTCTACAAAGACTTGAAGATTTTATCATGTAGGTTTTTTCACATGCTTGGTTAGAGTTACTCCAAGGTATTTTTGAGGCTGTAGTAAAAGATATTATTTCTTTGATTTATTTTTCAGTCTCTTTGTTATTTCTACATAGGAAGGCTACTGTTTTTTTAGTTAATCTTGTAGTCAGCCACTTCATTGAAAGCATCTGACAACTGGAGGAGTTTCACAGTGGGATTTTAAGAGTCACTTATGTCCACTGTCACATTATTGCAAATTACAATGCCTTTGACTTTCTCCTTTTGTTGTTTTATTGCTTCAGCTAGACCTTTGAGTACTACATTGAATAGATACAGAGAGAGTAGACAGCCTTGTCTTGTTGCTGATTTTAGTGGAATGGCTTTGAGTATGTCTCCATTTAGACTTGCTGTAGGTATTGTATCTCTGATCTTCCAAGAATTTTTCTCATAAAACGATGTTAATTTTGTCAGAGGCCTTTTTTACATCTAATGAGATGATCATATGGATTTTTTCTTGTTTTGTTTTCAATAATGGGAGAGGTAAACTGTAGCAGGCTTACATCATCTCACTTGCTTATCTCTCACATGTGTGTGCTCATATACGTGTGCACATGCATGCACAGTCTCTATAGATGTTCATATTGTTTTACCAATTTCAATCTGGGTTTTGTCTCTAAACCAGAGGGTTTAATCTGTTTATTTTTATTGTGATGTTGATACATTTAAAAAATTTTTGCATATTATTTGTGGTTCTTTGATACTATCATCTTTGGTTTTCTTCTATAACTTCAGCTACATCTTAAGGAAATGATAAAACTTTTATGGCCCCCTTTTTAGTATCTAAAGTGGAGATGAAATGATCTTACTAATGTATTATCTTAAATATTACACAAGATAAACACTTAACAACCCTGGGTATAATTTAGTTTAATAGTTTTCATTGATCACCTGTTAGAGGTTCAGTATCAGAAAGAGACAAAATTACTGCTCTTAGAGACCTGATTTGCAGTGACAGAAATAACAAATAATCTAGTGTTGTGGAAGGCAAAGAAGCTATGAGAAGAGAGTGAGTGCCCTGGACAAGTGGTGACAGCTGTAAACTGTCAGATGAGTTCTCTTCTGCGTGAGAAGCCTGTGCTTCTTCCCTGGATGCCTCCCTCATGTCTCACTGGGGACTGGGGAGTGCCTCACCAGCTCAGGTTTGAGTTTTGCTTCTAGTTGGCTCAGTACATGTGGACCAGAGCTGTGCTGAACTCTTGGGTACCAAATTAAGAATATACATCATAGTACCCACGTGATGTCCCAAGGACTGCTTCCATATCACCTCCAAATTAGGTAAGGATAAAAATGTCAATTTGCCTGTCCCTTTTATAAATACTTCTTTATGGCTTTACTGGTTACCAAGTACTATAGCTGCTGCTAGGTTGGCAACACAGACAAGGTTTCTGTTGTCCTAAGTCCTGAATTTAATGAAAAGCAAATGTTTTAACAAACACCTGCAGCTTCATCTGGCTACAGTGTGGACAAGACTGAACAGAGGAGAATTGGAGCAGAGAGACCAGTTAGGACAGACAGGTAGCCCAGCAAAACAATGAAATGGTGAAGGTAGGATAGAGACTTGTGGAGATAAGTCATGGTAGTACTTCTTGTATGGCTCTGAAGTGGAGCTGTCAGTGCTGAGGAAACTGGCTGATGAATCTTTGTTAACAGGCAAGAGCTGGGGTGAGGATGCTAAGCTTAGAGAACTTGCAAGGTATCCTGGATAAGAGTCATGCATTGAAGCCTCATGAGACAGTTCAGGAATAGTTAGATGGAGTTTTATGTTATCAGCGATAAATCATAATGAAGCCACAGGAATAGATGAAGTCACTAGGCATATGTAAAATAGAAAGTGAAGACAGCCTAAAAGGTAGCTCTAAAGTACGTGTCACATAGAGGAGTACATTACTTCTAAAATGCATTAGGAAGGCTAGTGTAAGCAGTGTGGGGAAAACGTTGGAAAATTCTAGTATGGAGGACCTCAGGAATGAGTGAGCTTCATCTTCAGAAGATCTGGGTAAGAAAAACTAAACTATGCCCGCCCAGTTAGTAACACCAAAGTCATTGGGTTCTTGCAGTGAATAAGCACATTGCTGTGACTTGTTGATTGTGTGGGAGGTGAGGAAGCAAGCACAACAGAAATGATCTTTCTGTGAATTCTGAGAGGAGGTGGTTCTTAGCGAGGGCCATGGCGAGGGAAAGAAAGATGTCTTCTTCATCACTGTTGATTTGTTTTTCCTAGAGAAATAACTGGAGGATGTTTAAAAACTGATAAGAAAAAGCTAGTAGAGAGTGAGGATGAAGGAGGTGTAGAACTGAAGGAGCAAATCCCTGTACTAGATGGTATAGAAGGGGCAGAAAGGGTGGCTCTTCTTTTATAACAAAGAACAAAATATGTGTTATGATCAAATGTGTTTAGTGGGATAAAAAAAGGATATTAGCGTGGTTTGTCTTTTTTCTCTGCAAAGTGGAATGGAAGCTCATCTTGATCTTTAGGGAAGGGTTCAGAGTTTTAGGACAAATGCAGATGAACTTTCTTCCTAGGAGAGATGGAAAAGAAACTGGAGAACTCAGTATACTCACGAGCTATGGAGCAGTCCTGGGAGGAAAGCAGGAGGAAAGGAGGAGTATGTGAAGCAGTGCTCAGCACCCTGGATTCAAGGGCAAAGCAGGCAGCCATCCAGGACTGGCACTGTTGTCAGTATTACAACCCAGAGGCAATAGGCAAAGGAACAAGAGTACTGGAAGGAAGGAGGCTGAAGGGACAAAGTGAGCAACCTGAATTTAAAGGGAAAGAGGAAGCAACAGCACAGAAAATGTGACCAAGGGACTAAGGGAGCCGAAATGGTGAGAATTATTCAGAAGACATTTTTAAAGATAGGATAATTTATTCTGAGACTGCATTTGAGGAGAGAAACTGAGGTGCTGATAAACAACAGAATATGGTTGCTGGGTTGCCAAGTGCAGTGAGAGCTACAGAGAGGCTGTGGCATTGGATGAATCATCCACATGCATGTAAAGTCACCTAAGAGGAGAGCGGGACTTGAGCTAGAAGGTCTGAGTCAGATGGAGAGAGACAGGAATACTGCAGGTGCAGCAATATGCACTGGTGTCAGAGACAACTTGTAGGGTCAGTTCTCTCTTCTACAACATGAGTTCCATGTATTGAGCTCAGGTGACCAGCTTTGGTGGTAAGTGCCTTGTACCTACAGATCCATCTCACCCACACCACAATGTATTATTAGCCACATTTTCTACCTATACATCCCTCTCCCTCCAATCAAAAAAAAACAAAAACAAAAACAAAAAAAAAACTGTTTTCTAATGTTTTTTCATCAAACTATGGTATACATTCTGTACACAGACCCACACTATGTAGATTGTTAATTATCATGTAGCGATTCTTCCAGTGTAGCTACCTTCTAGCCAAAATCCAGAACACATTTAAATACCCACCACCAAACTAGTCTTTCTCTCCATCACCTTACTACTAGTCCTGGACACATGGGCATCTTTGCTCCAGGTTTTAACCATGATTATTCAATGATAACATATCTTTTCTATTATTATTATGAATAAAGTCACATTTTCTATCCGTGTATATCCTTGTTCAAGGTCCCTTCCCCCTCCCACCCCCTCCAGTCACTCTCTTAAGAACATATCTTAATGCATGCCTGTTTGCACATATTTGGGATATACACGACCAATTTTGTCTCAAACTGTCCTCTGCACACCTGTCAGCAGTGTCGCAGTTGGGGCTGCTTTATGATCTGACTACTTTTTTACAATGTCACTCTTTTTAAGCTTAGCATTCAAATGGCTAGTATAACCAAGAAACTGGAGTCTGTATAAAATGGTACTGAATTGTTGTCAGTTGGGGCTGTCCATTGTGCTGTTGGCTTATTTTATTATCTAGAAGTTTTAGTTGTTTTTTTTTAAAAAAAAAAAACAAAACAAACTTTCCTTTTTGTTTTTAAGATATATTTATTTATTATGTATACAGTATACAGAAGAGGACACCAGATGTCATTATGGATGATTGTGAGCCACCATGCAATTGCTGGGAATTGAACTCAGGACCTCAGGAAGAACAGTCAGTGCTCTTAACCTCTGAGCCATCTCTCCAGCCCTATTATCTAGAAGTATTACTGTCTCATCACTCAGGTTACGTCTGTGAACCACCTGGAACTGACTTTTGGTCTTAGTATGAAGTATTGGCCATATTCCATTCTTCCCTATAGATAGTCAGTCCACATAAAAGTGTTTATTAAAAAGCTCAGCCTCACAGCACCACCCTTTCCCCTTAGTGGTGCATACGCTTGGTCTGTTCCATGTTATGCTGGGGTCACCACCATGCCCTCTGTACTCCAGAGAATTAACAGTAAGTAGAAATACTTAATTTCATTCTTTCTTTTCTACCTGTTATTGATTCTTTTAATTTTCATTTAAATTTTATAAGAAGCCTGATAATTTCTATAGCCATGTTGATACTCTGGTATTAAATTAGATCTAAAGATCAAATTAAGCAAAATGGACAATATTACATTTTTGATTCTTCTAATTATGAATATGGTATATCCCTCCAGTAATGATTAAAATTGTTTCTCTTAACGTTATTTTATAATATTTTACATAGTACTATATCTTTGCCATATTTTTTTATCTTAGCTTCTTGTTTTATTCAGGAGCACAGCAAATTTTTTAGTGAAAGTGATAACTGGGCATTTTTGAAAAACTTTCAATATTTTAAGTGTAGTGTTCACATTAATTTTTAATGGATATCCTTTTATGCAGATTTTCATCCAAGTAGATGGCAGTCAATTAGCATGCTATCCCCTACCAGCCCCCCCTTTCCTTCCCTCTCCCCTATTCTATTGGTTTCCTTAGGCAGTTACACTTATACTTGAATATTTTCTAGGGATTTTCCAGGGATACATAGAATTTATATATCTATAGAAAATCTAAGAATCGCAAATGACAAAATATATGTGATTTTTGTCTTTCTGAAACGATTAATTTACTTTACATGACCATCTCCAGTTGCAATTTTTTTCCTGCAAATAACATAACTTTGTTTTATAGTTGAAAATTTCCATTACATACATTTTCTTTATCAATTGCCCAACTACAATTATCAATTATTTTGCCAACTATTGTACTTATGTAACTTACTATAATTTTAAAAAGCTTTCAATATACATTGATATTCAGGTATCTCTTTGGTATGTTTACTTGGAATCTCCTGGTCAGTATCCTACAGAGGTGCAGGCAGGCAAAATGGTAAATCTTTTCTGCCCTTTTGGGTGCATACTGACTTCCCACTGGCAGTGTGTGAGGTTTCTCTGGGTCCCTTTCCTGGCCAGCAGTTGTTATTCTTTTCCTACTGACTGAAGCTCTCTCAGTGAGGTAAGATGGATTTTCAGTGTCCTTTTGATTTGCATAATGCTAATGAGGTTGCCTTAGTTAGGGCTTAGTTATTGTTGTGATAAAGCTACAGACCAAAAGCAGCTTGAAGAAAGGATTTGTTTCAGCTTATAGTTCCACTGAAGAAGTCAGAGTAGGAATTTAGATAAGGAATGGACCATCGAGGAAGTGATGCAGAGGCCATTAAGGAATGCTGCTTACTGGCTTGTTTTTCAGGACTTGCTCAGCCACCAGCCACAATGGCTTGAGCCTTCCCTAATTAATCGTCAATCAAAATGCACCACAAGCTTGCCTCTGGGCCTGGTGGGGTCATTTCTCAGTTAAGATTCTTTATTCCGAAGTGACTCTAGCTTGTGTCAAGTTGACATAAAAGAAGCCAGCCCAGAGGTGGACATGTTTTCATTTGTTTATTAGCCATTTGCATTTAATCTTTTAGAGCTGTTCATTTCCTTGACCTATTTATTGATTGGGGAGTTTGACTTCTTGTTTAGTTTTTTGAGTGTGTGCAAAGATTTTTGCCCATTCTGCAGGCTGTCTCTTCATTCAATTAAAAATTTTCTCTTGCTGTATGGAAGCTTTTTGATTTCATGAAGCCCCATTTGTAGATCCTTGGCATTCTTTTTTAAGCAGCTGGAGTCATATTCAGGAAGTGTTAGCCTATGCCTAATCGTCATGTGTTTTTCCTACTTTTCTCTTTAACAGTTTCAGAATTTCGGGTCTCACATTCAGGTCTCTAATTCATTTGGAACTGATTTTTGTGCAAGGTGAGAGGAATCCAGATTCATTCATCCCCCTCGTGTAGATATTCAGGTTGTCTAGAGCCATCTGTTGGAAAGGCTGCCTTTTCTGCACTGTGTACTTCTGGCCCTTTAACATCAGTTGGGAAAGACTCCCCCTTTCCTAAATTTTCTTAGTGTTTTTAAGTAGTTTATTTTTTAGTCTAATGTTATATAGTCATTTTAAGATAATCAAGTGATTTTTAGTTTTTATTTCTTTAATGTGGTAATTTGCATTGATGTTTTAGGCATTAAATCACTTTTTATTCTCAGGGAAAGAAATCCAAACTTCGTTATCATACCCAGCATAGCCAAGAAATGCAGGCTTTCCAGAGGATTGCACGGCTGTTTTACTATATTGCTGGATTCCATTTGCTAATATTTTGCTTGGGACATTTTCATCCATATTCATAAAGAAATAGGCCTGTAATTTTCCCTTCTTATAATAGCTTTGTCACTTTTGGATATCAAGCATATGTTACCTTGGTAAAATGATTTGGGAAGGGAGCTTCTTTTCCTTTTTTGGAGGAGCTGTATGTTTTGATGGTGTTATTCCTTCTTTAACTGTTTGGGAGAATTAATCAGTGAAGCCATCTGGGTTTGGAGTTTTCTTCATGGGTAGATATTTAATAAAAAAGAAAGAAAGAAAGAAAGAGAGAGAGAGAGAGAGAAAAAGAAACTGATTTCTTAGAGAGAAAAGCTACTATCCAGATTAGGGCTTTTTTTGAAGGTCATCTTCTGCTTGAGCCTGGAGTGTCAATGGCTGCTCTTAAGATTTGACCCTGATGGTTCCACTTTGATGATAGCATAGAATGAATGTTGGTATCCTCCCAGATTCATATATTGGACCATGAACTCTCATATAATGAGCCTGAAAGCAGAACAGTTCATTTAATGATATATATGCAGGCACTGACAGTGGTATTACTATGTTATGAGAAGGACACCAGAAGCAGCTTTCTTCTCTCAGGTGAGCACACAATAAGAAGATGCTATCTCTAAGCTGGGATGCTGACCTTTACCAGACACTACCTCTGGAGCTGGTCCTAGACTTCTTGCCCTCCTCAACTGTGAGAAACAAATTTCTGTTGTTCATTAGCTGTGATATATTTTTATTAGAGCAATATAACTGGATTATAATAGATCATACAGCATAATATAAACCTACATATATTCTGTGTATCTGTCTCCTCTTTGAGACACATGGTTTCCTTTAAACTGTGGCTTGATTATTTCCCCTTCTCCTTTGGACATCATGGTCATTCTCTGCAAATGTATGGCTTCTGCTCTATTGCTTCTCTTGATGACTCCAACTACAGACACACCTTTTGCCTTATGTCATCTGTTAATGCTGTCCCTCCTCCCCACCTTCCTTTTTGTTCTCTGTGCTTTATTCTGGATATTTTCTTTCATGAACTTTAAACTACTTGCTGTGAAATTTTTATAATTTTTAGAATTTGTTCCGTAAAGATTTTATGTATGTATAAAGTACATCCTGATTAGTATAAACCCCCACTCCTTTTAAAGTTTAATTAAAATATTATTGCATTGCCCCTCCCTTACATCCGTCAACCCCTTACGTATTCCTCTACTGTCTTCCAGATTCAGGACCTATAAGTCTTTATTATTATTGGTATATATGCAAATAATGAGTGCAACCTGCTGCATTGATTTAGTATCTCTTGGACTCCCTTGATCAGCAGCCTGAAAGGAATTTTCTCATACTTTGTACTGGGTTTTTGTTAAATTATCTATTGCTCTTAGGAAAAACATTTTTGCCCCCAAGTGGTACAATATGACTTAAACTATATAGATTCATATGCACATACACTTACATATCTTGTATATATTTTAGGAAAATATAAAATAATATGATTCCTTATAGCTCTTTCAAGAATCCTTAGTGTTATTATCCCTCGCCCTTCCTGCTCCTCCTGTATTGACCAACTCTCCCCACTTGAGATCCCTTTCATTTGTCCATTTCTCCCTTCATGCTTTCTCCATCCCTCCTATATTATCCCTCCAAAAGTCAAGTTCCCACTGAAAGAGCAGAACCAGCACCATCCTGAGAACAGGCCTCCATACCTGACCGGGGGCCAAACTCAAGCTCCCAAAATGTGCTATGATGGCAGAATTCAAAGCAGATATCCTGGACACAGTCAAACAGGAGGCATGATAATAAGATTTAACAAGAGCCAGATGTCTCTGCAGACATCCTATATCTTGCCATAAATCCTGTCAGTTCTCTATATTCATTAGCAATTGTGCCTATAGCCTGTCCAATAGTTTCAAAAGATTACCTCACTGTATATCCCCGTACCCAATCTTAGAGCACCAAGATACAACTCCCTGCTTGTGAGTTTTCCGTATATAAGCCTTTGAAATCAGGGTTCTCAGCTTCCTCCTTAACTCTCCGTAATTGGAGTACTGGAAGAAGTCCTTGCTTGGGCTCAAATAAAGAAACCTTTGTTTTTGCATCAAAAAGTCAGCTCCATGTTTGTTGGAGGGTTTCTAGATGTGGGCACAGCACCACATTTGTGTCTTTGTGTGTGTGTGGTGTCCCACTAAATTTAACTGGGGTACCTGTTTGATCATGGGCAAGGGACTTTCAACTGGAGCCTGGTGGACTACTCAGTGAAGATAATCATATAAAACCCCCAAAGCCCATTATTAGCCAATAGTTCAGCAGGGAGAGTCCTTCCTTGATTAGCAGTTGATTGTTGATAGTCCTTGCAGTAGCCCCGACTGGACTTAAGCTCACTATTTATCTGCTTTGCCCTCCTGTATACTGGGATGACAGGTATATACCACCATTCTCTATTTAATTAAAAAAACCTTTAGCCAGGTCTGGTTTCTCATGCATGTAATTCCAGTATTTAGGAGACTAAGGCAGGAGAATCACTGTGAGTTCCAAACCATTAAAATGCACAGTAAGTCCTAAGCCAAGTAATAATATCTGTATTATATGTGTTGTTTATCTTGTCTTTTATTTCTTTGGGGGTCTGGTTATATCTTTTCATATCTGTGTAATAGCTACTTTTTAAAGATTTATTTATTTATTATATATAGAGTATACAGAAGAGGATATCAGATCTCTTTATAGATAATTGTGAGCCACTATGTGGTTGCTGGGAATTGAACCCAGGACCTGCAGAAGAACAGTCCGTGTCCTTAACCTCTGAGCCATCCCTCCAGCCCCCACTATTTTTTATTTAGCATCAGATATCAAGAATATAACATTTTCCATGGATAATAGAGATCTCATTTCTATTTAGAGAAGATTTCCTTTTTCTTCAGGTATTCAGCTGGTTTAAGGACACTAGAAATTCTAGTCACATAAATCCAACCAGGACTATTACACTTGGAAGCTGGACTTTGGGTCCTATGAGGACTTTTCTGTTTCCAGTGTCCTCATGTTTAGAGTACAAGTCTTTCAAACCACTCCCCAAATCCCTGTGTGCTTGCAGGGCCCTTCTTCAGTGATGGACTTTGAGAGTGAAGAGTCAGCGGTCATCAAATCCCAAGCTCCCTTCTCTGAGCTTCTTTCTCCCTCTGATTGTCAAACTTACATCTCTTCATTGTTTTCTAATTCTGGTGCCTTACAACAAATGTTGATGTTGTTTCCATCTTGTCTTGAAATAGGAAACTGTTGAGCTGGGACATTTGATGAAGACTAGGCAAGGGACTTAATAGCACATACCGCCTCTCCACATCATTTATACATGACTGGGTAGTCCGCTTTAATTAGGACAAAAGGAAAGATTATGTGCTGAGGAGAATCTGAGCAATCCAGAAGGTTTGGAGTCAGGGGGATTAGTGTATTCTTTCTTTCTTTTTATCTTTCTCTTTTTGCTTTGGATGGGCTAAGTCTAACTAGGTGATATCTAAGTTCCTATGTAATTTGAAATTCTAAGATTCTATTAAATGAATCTGAGCTTCATTTAGGTTAATTTAGAACTTAAAGTTTCTCCTGTAATGGTAAGGAAGCTTGTCATCATAAAGATGACTTCTGGGTTTTAATTTTAGCACAATAGCTCCCCCTTGTAAAACACTGAACCAGCTTCTTTCCAGAGTGCACAATGGAACTGAAACTCCTATGTCCAGAAGGAACCACTTACAATATTACCTGCTAAGAATTTGCTAGTCTGTGGCTCACTATACAGTCAGTCATGCAAGGAAATGGCTTCATCTCTTCCTATCTTGAATTGTGATTTTTTTTTATTATTTCTTATATATATTTTGCTGGCTCCAGATCAATCTCTGTTCATGACATACGTGACTCCATTTGCCCAAACTACATTCTTATATTCTTGTACATTTTTTTTTGTGTGCTCTCTCCCCCTTAACCCTGTTTTCTGCTTCTTTGCTCCAAGTCATCATTTTCACTGTGCTCTGGAGTGCACTGTTCTCCGTGGCATGGCAGCAGAGGAGGGATTGTCTCTGTGTTCTCTTCTGCATCCTTCCTTGACTAGTTGTTTAGCCCTGGTCTCCAGCTGAGCCCCAATTCTCTCAAGGGGATTCTGCTTCTGTGGAAACTAAAGTCCCTCCACCTTGAGGCCTGGAGCTATTTTGAGAGCTGAGAAGTTTCTAGTCCCCCATTCAGAGAAGTTTCTAAACCGCCAACGCTAAGTACCCAAGGCCAACTGCTCAAGGTTCTGGGTAATCAGAGGGCATTCTGGCCCAGCTGGGAAGCATCTTCTCCCCAACCTAGGACAACCAATCAGCCAGCAGCTGCCCACCTGACAGCGATAGTAAAGAAACTTCCTCTGCCCCTCACTCCCCAGCCTGATAAAGGCATTTCTATGGTCTTTGATCTTTGCTTTAAAAAGTCTTGCTTTAGAGTGGGGGGGAGCGGGGTGGGGGGAGTGCTCACTTCCCACTAGCACTGCTGTGTGGCAGGAGACGAGCTCAGCTGTACAGCTGTAATAAACCTTGCTTTGCATTTGCATTCAGAGAGTTGGTGTGGTTCTGGGGATCTTTCTGGTGGTCGCTGAGACTGACGAACACTTCTGTAGCCTTCACTTTCCCCTTCATCTCAAACTGCCATTTCAAGCTCATGACTCCTTTACCCTTATAAAAGTCACCAGCTCATTAGAAGCCCAGGCTAATCTACCCCGCTTCAGTGTCCTTGGGTGCTCCAGTATTCAGATACTGCCTAGTCTCATGCCAGGAGACACACACCCCCAACTTCACCGAAATCTTCAGTCCACTAACCTCCCTAATTCTTAACACTGAGGTCTCTGCTCCTCAATTTTTCACACCTCCCTGCTCACCATCAATTCTGTGCTCCACGTCAATTATCATTCTCTTTCAAATTTCTTAATATCTTTGTATTTCTCCAATATTTTCACAATCATAAATCTAGGGATAAAAAACCGCACTGTTGAGGCTCTCAATTGGTAGCCACCAAGCCCAGAGATAGACAAAACTGCTGAGTTACTCTGTTCCCCTCCTCCATTGAACTCACTCTTCTGACTCCATGTGAAACATGCTTTCTTCGTTCACAACCCAGACCGCTTTCCCTCACTCACATCTCAGATTGAGAGCAGATAGAATGTGAGGAGAACCACCTCCTCTCTTTGGAGTGACAGGAACTGACATTCTTGGTTACTGCTGCTGTTTCAGAAGGAACTTTCCAACATGTTCATATTCTCTGAATGCTAAACCCTCTTCATATATGAATCTTTATTGTGGCAGCAGGTCTCACTGACATAGGGTCTTCATTATCTTTTGTCTCAAAAAGCTTCCCTTTCAAAGGTTATGAACACACAGTTCATAGAAATAAACAAGTATCTTAAATATTTTTCAAAGATACTCAAGCAAATTTTTAAAATAGTAAAAATGAAACTGTACAGAAATGCCATTTTATCTACTATATTGGCAAAAACCATTAAAAGTATGAGTATACATTGTACACAAGAAAGCAACACTCAGTCTTCTTAATGCCATCTTTCTCTCACTCTGGATGATTGAACCCAGGGCCTTGGTTATGCTCAGTAAGTGTTCTACCCTGATTTGTAGCTTTGTCCTGGAAGAGTTAGTTACCTATTGTATAGCATGGGGGGTGTACAACTTTACTGACAGTTTATACTATAGCAAAACTGCCAAGTGCATTATTGCCTTTGACCTCAGTCTCTACATCCAGGTTCATCGTGTATTAGTTTCTCATTTCAACAACTGATGTCATATGTTCTCCCTCCACTCCACCTCCTGCTCCCAATCTTTGATTTTTAATTAACTATGAACAATTTTGTGTATTACTTGAATACTTTCTACCTTTTAGCTAAGTATATTCATTCCTTGACTTTACTCCACTTTTAGCCTTGCTTCTCAAAGATATTGCCCTTGTTTGAATTCTCCAGTTTTTATTTCTCTCTTTGCTCTTGCCCAGGAGAGCAGCTTCTAACTGTGGCCCGGGCACCATGTCTCCTTGGCCTTTGCTGCTCCTGACTAACTCCCCTTTCTACCAGGTGATCTCTATCTCTAACCACCATCCTGTATTAGCCCTTTGAACAAAACCCAGAGGATGCTAAGTGAGAACACAGAGTGCTGTGTATGCCTGATCAAGAAGCAAAGCTGCAAAGTGAGTGGAAGGCCTTATCTTATATCAGCTGCTTAACCTTGAGGAACATTAGTATTGGCAACTTTATGGCAAAAAAAATATAGTCTAGCTGGCAGGAAGCACAGCAAGAACGAGATGATCTTAAAAGGTAGCATCCTGCCTGTTACAGTAAACTGCAGTATGTCCTACCAGTGATGGATAACAGTCTCCCTGTTATCTAGAGCACTAGGATTCAAGGCTGCTGGGGTAAGGCCTATGTCTTTGGTGCATCGCATTAAATCTGGGATGGAAACTTCAGAATTTTCTGTCATTCCTAGTGTGCCACAAGATCTGCTGACTTGTGCTCTCCCAGTGCAGCATCGCCCTGGTTGCTGCTAACTATCTCTCTGTTATAGACACATTATTTTTTAATTATTCCAGCCAGAGTTGCCCCTTTACTTTGAGCCATCATTTAGGTTGGCTTTTGAAGAATGTGATTATGTTTGTTTATGGTCAAGTTCACCAGTCAGCTGTGATCTTCTTGCTCACTGGTACTTCAGTGTAACTGCCTGAGCTTTTCATTGACCTCAAGAGAAAGAACAGAAGTGTCTACTCATATCCATGGGCTTCCTCACTATCTACATTTCATCATCTGCATATATGTGGGATATATTATATTTAATATAATTATATTTAAATATGGATGACAAGATGTTTCCAAAAATGTAATTGATCTTCAGCAATACAAAATTGACACCCCCCCAAAAAAACTTACCACAATATGTGAGAGCATGTGAATTCAGAGCTTTTCTTATCAGTAAAACTAAAACCAGAAAATGTGGCATTATAATGAACCACATGTGTGAAGTTTATAAATTTAATAGGAATAATTTAGTGGAAGCAGATGAAGACTAGTAATTTACAAAAGACTTGCAGTTGCATTGTTGCTGAAACAATTGTAATAGGTTTTCAATTATAATTACAACGTGATTAGGCAAATGAGATACGATTTTTTAATATAAAAAATACTGAATACTCATTCTCACCTTCAGTGTAAGAGAGTATGAAAGCATCACTGTCTCCACCTGTCAGGGATCCCCATGAACCTGTGAAGATTCTCACTGCATGTGACACACAGCAATTGGTCAGAAGAGTCTGTAGTTTACCCAAAGCCTTCTGGAGGAGAGCTGATCTCTGAAAAGGGAGGGCTTTCTTGTCACATGGTGGCCACAGTTGCCTGAGCTCTCTCGGGGAAATAGGCAGCTGAAGGACACACAGGTAGGTCTTCTGGGCCTAGAGGATGGGAGACCATGTTGCTCACCTACACCCCATTCTCAGTTCCTCCCTAAGTTCATGACACATCAGAAACTATCTTTGAATACTTAGTAGATAACATAAATGATGATGTGCAATTTATAATTGTTTTTTAAATTCCCATATACCGGTAAATCACACATGCCCTGGCTGTGTCCTTAAAGACCTTTCACTGGGCTTAATTCATAAGTCTTAAGAATTGTCTGGGAAGGGCCACTTTCTAGCTCATTCCTGCAGTTGTTTGGTTCTTGGTAGAATCAGTTCCTCTTAGTCTGTCAAAATGGAGCTAGATTACACAGAGAAATAAATACAAGATGATGAAGATTGTTGAGTCAGCTTGGAAAGTTGCCTACCAGGCTTTGATTGCATTGTTAATGGAAATAGTCTCCAAAGTCATTTAAGGTCAGGCATACTGGCACATGCCTATACTTTCAGTACTCAAGAGGCTGAGGCAAAGGAATCATGAGTTCAATGACAGCCTTGGATGTATAGCAAGACAGTCTCAAAACAAAATAAAGTAACTTTTGGTAAATGTCATGTTTGATTAAAAAAAAATAACTATTCTAGGCTAGATAAATGGTTCATTGATTAAGGGCACTTGCTGCTTCTCTTAAGGAAGACCTGAGTTCAGTTCCCAGCCCCTGCATTAGACAGCTCACAGTATTCCCATCATCCCAGTGCCAAAGAATCCATTGCCTCTGTCTTATCTCCTCTGGCATGCGTGAGTGTGCACATGCGTGTGTGTGTGTGTGTGTGTGTGTGTGTGTGTGTGTGTGTGTGTTTGTGTGTGTGTGTCACAGTCACAGAAAGAGAGAAAAAGAGAATAAATTTAAAAAGAGAGAAAGAAACAGCAGTTCATTTTGTCTTGAAACAAAACCAAATGCTAACACATAATATAGCACCCGTATTGGCCATATTTTTAAACATATTTCCAGATAGTTACACTCTAATAAATAATGACCTTCTGAGGCTCAAAGACCCAAATACAAGGGAGTGTATTGCAGCAGACTTAATCGATGATTAGTGTTGATAGAATGTAAAATCGAAGCACCAAGGGTAGAAATCAAATTGCCTTTCTGCAGAAAGAGCCTCAACAATTGAAAAACAGCTCTATAAAACTGGAGAACAGCTTGATGATTTAGAAAATAGACACTGCAAAAATATTCTGTAGATCCTAGATCTGTCCCCGGCGCTCATTACCTTGTCTGCTTGAGAGTCAGAAGAAAGGACAACAAAGAGAGAGAGAGAGAGAGAGAGAGAGAGAGTGAGTGAGTATGTGTGTGTGGGTGTGTGTGAAATCAGTGTACTTCCTTCTGGCCTTTTGCCACACTGGCTTGACACTATTAACTAAGGATATCCTGGTCTAAAAATAAATCTTTTGCACTTTTATTTTCAAGTACGTTTTCTTCTCCACATCCAAACCAGGATACAGATATGAAATTACTAATTTCTATCCAAGCTAATTCTTTAGTAAATGGATTTGTGTTACAAATGGTAAAAATGATGTGTTATAGCCCAGGAATATTAATTACTGTTCTAAAACAACACAATCATGTTACTCACCTCTCAGGATTGATAGTTGGGTGGGACTAGAGATCTATGATTGACTGGCAGCATCTGAGAGACCCTTTAAGATATTTGTGCTATGCTCAGGAAATGTCTAGACCTTGCAGTTGATTATTATGATATGCCTTGACAATAGAAGTTGTGATGTTGTGTGCTTTCATTGGCTTTATCTGATAAGAATGAAAAGGACAACAACTTGAACTTGTCTTTTTGATTAGAACCCATTTCATAGAAGCAGAACATCTAACCACTTGGGATGAATATTGAACCCTGCAGTGAAACTGAGAATGTGTTGAGCTTCAGAATTAAATAGATGTAGTCTCGGCCCTACCTTTTACTCATTATATGATGTTAGTGACATTTAGCATCCTTGGCAATTCAGTGTTCTCCAGTGCAAAAGAAAAGAAATGACAGCGATCATGTTGTGGTGATGTTCACAAACAAGTTTAGTGACACACTTACTAAACAACAGATATGGGTGATTTGTGCATATTAATTAACTTCTGATTTTTTTAAGATTTTGTGTGTGTGTGTTTGCATGTACAACTTTATGTCAGAAGCAGCCATCAGATCTCACTATAGATGCTTGTGAGCTTCCTTGTGGTTGTTATGAATGAAACTCAGGACCTCTGGAAGAGTAGCCCATGCTTTTAACTGCTGATCCATCTCTCAGCTTCCTCTCATGGTATAGGTATCAAGGTGGACCAGTCATTGATTGGTTGCTCCCACAATTTCTGTGCCATCTTTTTGCAGCACATCTTGTAGGCTGGACAAATTGTAGGTCAAAAGGTTTGTGTTTGGGTTGGTGTCCCAGTCCTTCTACTGGAAACCTTGCCTGGTTTCAGGAGATGACCAGTTCCGGCTTCATATCCTCCATTTGTAGGAGTCTTATCTGGGTTCACCCTCATAGATTCCTGGGAGTTTCCATTGCTCTAGGTTTCATGCTCATCCCAGGATTGACCCTGATTTCAGCTGTCTATCCCACTGCTCTCTCCATCCATCTCACCCAACCTTATCTCATCTCTCTTACTTCATTCAGACCCCTCTGCCTGTCTGCTGGCAATGTCCTTTCTATTTCCCCTTCACACACACACACACACACACACACACACACACACACACACACACACACACACCCTTGAGCCCCCTTTTTTTTTTTCTTAGCTGCTCTGGGGTCTGTGGATTGTATCATGGTTATCCTTTACGTTAAAGTTAATATACACTTATAAATGAGTCCATGCCATGTTTGTCTTTCTGGGTCTTAGTTACCTCACTCAAGATGATCTTTTCCAGTTTCATCTATTTCCCAGCAAATTAAGTGATGTCATTGTTTTTACCACTGAGTAATATTCCATTGTATACCACATTTTCCTTATTCATTCTTTAGTTGAGAGGCATCTAGGTTGTTTACAGACTATTAGAAGTAAACCTGCTATGAACATAGTTGAACAAGTGTCCTTGTGATGGTATGGATCATCCTTTGAGTACCCAAGAGTGATATCACTGGGTCTTGAGGTAAAACAATTCCCAATTTTCTGAGAAACTGCTATATTGATTTCCAAAGTGGCTGTACAGGTTTGCACTCTCACAAGCAATGGAGGAGTGATCCCCTTGCTCCACATCCTCTCCAGCATAGGTTGTTACTTTGATCTTAGATATTCTGACATTTGTAAGAGGGAATCTCAGTCATTTTGATTTACATTTCCCTGCTGAACAATTCTTTAAGTAACTCTCAGCCATTTGAGATTCCTTTGTTGAGAGTTCTGTTTAGATCTATATCCCATTTTTTAATTGGATTATTTGGGGTTGGGGGGGTTGTTTTGTTTGTTTTTGTTGTCTAGTTTCTTGAGTTCTTTATATATTTTGAATACTACCTCTCTGTCAGATGTGTAAAGATCTTTTTCCATTCTGTAAGTTGCTGTTTTGTCCCTTAGACAGTGTTCTTTGCTTTACCAAAGCTTTTCAGTTTCATGAGGTCCCATTTATTGTCAGCCTTAGTACCTGCAAGATTGGTATTCTGTTCATGAAATTGTCTCTTGTGACAATGCATTCAAGGTTATTCTCCACTTTCACTTTTATCTAGTTTTTTGTTGGTATCTTTGATTCACTTGTACTTGAGTTTTGTGCAGGGTGATAGATATGGATTTATTTGCATTCTTCTACATGCAAACATCCAGTTATGCCAGCACCATTTGTTGAAGATACTTTCTTTTATCCATTATATAATTTTGGCTTCTTTGTTAAAAATCATGTGTCCATATGTGTGTGGATTTAAATCTGAGTCTTTGATTAAATTCTATTGATTGACCTGATTTTATGATAATACCATGAAGTTTTTATTACTATAGTGCTGTAGTACAGCTTGAAATCAGGGATGATGATACCTCCGGAAATTCTTTTATTGTACAGGATTGTTTTGGCTATCCCAGGTTTGTTTTGTTTTGTTTTGTTTTTTCATGTGAAGTTGAAGATTTTTCTTTTAAAATCTGTAGAGAATTGTGTTGGTATTTTAATGGGGATTGCACTGAATCTGCTCTGCGCCTTTTTTGATTGGAAGACTTTTATTGATTGCATCTATTTTCTTAGGGTTTATAGGTCTATTGTTTATCTGATCTAATTTTGGTAAGTGGTACCTATCCAGAAAATTGTCCATTTCTTTTAAATTTCCAAATTTTGTGGAAAACATTTTTTTGAGGTATGACCTAATGATTCTTTTGTTTTCCTTAATGTTTGTTGTTATGTCCCTTTTTTCCATTCTTGGTTTTGCTAATTTGGACATTCTTTCTCTTTGCCTTAAAAGGCATAAGAATAAGGATTTGTCTATCTTGGTGATTTTCTTAAAGAACCAACTCTTTGTTTCATTGATTCTTTGTATTGTTCTGTCTCTATTTTATTAATTTCAGCTCTCAATTTGATTATTTCCTGTAATCTGTTCCTCCTGGGTGAGTTTGCTTCTTTTGGTTCTAGAGCTGTCAGCTGTTCTGTTAAGGCACTACTGTGAGATCTTCCCAAATTCTTTATGTAGGGACTTAGCACTATGAATTTTCCTCTTAGCACTGCTTTCATAGTGTCCCATAGGTTTGGGTATGTTTTTCATTCATTTTTATTAAAATCTAAGTAGTGTTTAATTTCTTTCTTTATTTCCTTTTTGACCAGGTGGTAATTTGGTAGAGTTGTTCAGTTTTCATGAGTTTGTAGGCTTTCTGTAGTTTGTGTTGTTGAATTTTAAGTTAAGACCATGGTGATCTAACAAGACACAGGGGGTTATTTCAATTTTTTTGTATGTGTTGAGATTTGCCTTGTGACCAAGTTGTGTGGTCAGTTTTGGAAAAGATTCCAAGAGGTGCTGAGAAGAAGATATATTCTTTTGTATTTGAGTGAAATGTTCTGTAGATATCTGTTAAGTCCATTTGAGTCATAACATTGGTTATTTCCATTATTTCTCTGTTAAGTTTCTGTCTGGATGACTTGTCCATTGGTGAGAGTGGGATGTTCAGATCTCCCAATGTTAAAGCCTGGGGTTTGATGTGTGATTTAAGCTTTAGTAATGGTTCTTTTATGGGAGTACCCTTCAAGCATTTGGGGCATAGATGCTAAGATTTGAAACACCATCCTGGTGGACCCTTCTTTAATGAGTATGAAGTGTCCTTTCCTATCTCTTGATTTATTTTAGCTTGAAGTCTATTTTGTTAGATATTAGCATAAGTATACCATCTTGCTTCTCAGATCCATTTGATTAGAAAAATCTTTTCCCAACCTTTTACTGTAAGGTAATGTCTTTCTTTGAAGTTGAGGTGTGTTTCTCTTATGCAAGAGAAGGATGGATCCTGTTTTTATGTCCATTCTGTTAGGCTCTGTCTTTTTACAGGTGAATTGAATCCATTAATATTAAGAAATATTAATTACTAGTGATTCTTTTTTTTTTATTTTTTTGGTTTTGTTAGTAGTGCTGGTTGTATGTGTGTTTCCCCTCTTTGGGATTTGCAGGTGTGAGATTATCTATTACATGTGTTTTTATGGTTTTATCTGACTTTCTTGGTTTAAAATGTTCTTCTAGTACTTTCTTTAGTGTTGAGTTTGTGGATAGATATTGTTTAAATCTGATTTTGTCATGGAATATCTTGTTTTCTCTGTCTATGATGATTGAAAGTTTTGCTAGGTATAGTAGTATGGGCTGGTATCCATGCCCTCTTAGTGCCTGAAAAACATCTTTCCATGACCTAGAGAGCTTTCAGAGTCTCCACTGAGAAGTCTAATGTAATTCTGATAAGCCTTTGTATATTACTTGGCCTTTTTCTTTTGCAGCTTTTAATATAATATCATTGTTTATTCTGTATGTTTAGTGTTTTAGTTATTATGTGGCAAGGGGACTTTTTTATCCAATCTATTTACTGTTCTGTAAGCTTCTTGTATCTTCATAGACATGCCCTTGTTTAGGTTGGGAATGTTTTCTTCTAAGATTTTGTTAAATATATTTTCTGTGCTGTTGAGCTGGAATTCTTCTTCTTCTGTCCCTATTATTCTTAGGTTTGGTCTTTTTATGGTGTCCTACACTTCCTGGATGTTTTGTGTTAACACTTTGTTGGATTTAACATTTTCTTTGACTGATGAATCTGTTTCCTCTTTCATGTCTTCAGTGCCTGGGGTCTCTCCTCCGTTCTGTTGTATTTTGTTGGTGATGCCATTTATAGTTCCTGTTTATTTACCCAGACTTTCTGGGGTTTGCATTTTCTTTATTGCCTCTATTTCAATTTTCAAATCTTTAACTGTTTTCTTTACCTGTTTGATTTTTTTTTCTTGCCTTTCTTTAAGGGATTTATTGATTTTTTTCAATTTTTTGTTTGTCCTATTTCTTTAAGGGATTTTTTTTCATTTCCTCTTTAAGGACTTGTATCATACTGAGAAAGTTATCTATAAGATCATTTTCTTCTGTTTCATCTGCATTGGGATGTTCAGGTCTTGCTGTTAGAGATTCACTAGGTTCTGGTGGTGCTATATTGTTCTTCATGTTGTTTAATGTATTCTTTACTCTTCTGGGCTTGGGATAATTATAGGAACAGGTGTTGATTCTTGTGATGTCCTTATTAAATAGATCTTTTGTTCCTTTACTGTCTTTTTGCCTGAATGGCCCAAGGGTTCTGGTTGATTGGCTGCTTGTCAGATCAGGTAGGGTTGTTTCAGCTGAGGTTTGTGAAGGTTTGGGTGCCTAGATCCAGTATATCATCCAGTTCCTTTGGCTAGTGTGGGCTTTACTTGTACCTATGGGGGTCTGTTCTTCCAACTGGTGTGAGTGTGCTTGTGCCTATAGGGTCTGCTGATGTTGCTGGAGAATCACAAAGAGGATGCTGGGAAAGGTGGGATTGGACAGCAGAATAGGTCTGGTATTCTAACTGGCATAGGTGGAGCTTGTGCTTATAGGAGCTGCTGATGTTTCAGGGGATGGTTGGCCAGAGGGGAGATAGTGGGTTTGGTGGGTTCGGGCAGCTGTGATGGGTCTTGTAGGTTACAGAGTCCAGTGGGTGGTAGTGGCATAGGAGCAGCCTGCCTGCAGGGCTCTTAGATGCTAGCAGGCTAGCTGCTGGTTCGTTGGCTGCTAGGGCTGAAATGGGAGGGGGAGAGGCACAGAATGTGCCCTGGGGCTTAGTGCCTAGAGACTAGGGCAGTTTAGAGGGAAGACCAGCCTCTCACCTCTTCCTCCAATTGGTGCAGATGGTGCTTGTGCCTCTAGGGGCTGTTGATGTTGGATGGTTGGCTGGGGGAGGATGATGAATTCAGTAGGTTTGGGCAGCAAAGTGGGTCTTGTAAGTTACAGAGTCCAGGTGGCCACTGTGGTGGAGCAGCCTGCCCACAGGACTCTTACCTGCTCTCAGTTTCTTTATTAACCCAGTCATGGCAACATATATTCACACAGTGTAAAGGAATATTCCACAGCAATGTATTTTTCTAGGTTTTGAGCTGAGATTCTTTTCCTTCTTCTATTCCTGGTATTCTTAGGTTTGTTCTTTTCATGGTATCCCAGATTTCCTAGATGTTTAGTGGTAGGAGTTTTTTAGGTTTACCATTTTGTTTGATGAATCTGTTTCCTCTATCTTATCTTCAATGTCTGAGATTCTTTTTTCCATCTCTTGAATTCTGTTGGTGATGCTTGCATCTATAGTTCCTAATTAATTACCCAGATTTTTCATTTCCGGAATTCCTTCCATTTGTGTTTTCTTCATTGCTCCCATTTTGATTTTTATATTTTGAATAGTTTCCTTTACCTGTTTGCTTTTTCTTAACTTTGTTTTAAATGGATTTTTCAATTTCCTCCAATTTTTTGTTGTTTTTTTTTCCTTCATTTCTTCAGGGGATTTTTTTTTTATTTCCTCTTTAAGCACCTCTATAATCTTGATAAAGTTGTTTTAAGGTCATTTTCTTTTTCTTCAGCTATGTTGGAATATTCAGGTCTTGTGGTCATCAGATAGGTAGGCTCTGATGGTGCCATGTTGCCATGGCTGCTGTTGACTGTGTTTTCACACTGCTGTTTAGGCACCTGGCATGATTAGGTCTAGGCCTTGATTACTGAGTTTGTCTTTGTTGGATGGGTGTTTTGTTCCTTGGTTTCTGTTTCTTCATTGGTTTTATAATCTTTGTGGCCTGGATTTCTGGCAGCCAGTGACATCTGATCTAGTTGTGACTCTGATCTACTTGTGACTCTCTGTCCAAGTTGGGAGCTCTTCTGATGCTTAGTTTGGGCTTTGGTGCAGCAGGGTGTCTCTGTTCTGCCTGGTGAAGCTTGTACCTGCTCTTCTGACTGGTGTGGCCTGTGGCTGAATGACAGAATCCACTGAAGTTGGGAGTTGGGCCCTGCAGCAGGGTGAGTGATGACTGGAATGGTGTGGGCTGTGGGAAGAGTCTTTGGAAACAGAATCTAGGGATTGGGGCAGTTAAGCTGGCAGGCAGGTCACTCACCTGTTGTGACTCCATACTGCATCTATTATTTAGCAACCTATGAGGTATAAGTACATTCTTAGCCAATATTTATGCATGTCAGAAACTACTTTTAGCCATATAAACCTTTTGTGATGTGTTATGGGATATGTATTCATATACATGCACACAAAGGACATATTATCCAAGCATGCTTTTACTTCATTTTATCCTGCAAACAGCTGCATGTTAAAAGTTACAATAGAAAATTCTTAAATACGTACAGAGAGAAAGACAGAGATACTGAGGAATTTTTCATACGATAACATCACTGTTCCTACCTTTACCTCTGCTTACCTGAGAACCAGTCACAGATCTCGCTAGACCCTAACTCAGCTCTTCTAATGTAGAAGTGCAATTCCTATGAGGGTCAGTTTTGCTTCCAGGACCATGTGGTTCTTCCCACTGCAGGCTCTCTGTTCACTCCATCCTTAGTGCTTTAACATCTGCCCTCCTCCTTCATCTGGGATGATGGGGCTTGGACTCTTAAACCTAATTGTCGTCTTTAGGTATTTTTGACAGAAAGAACATTGATAATTGTTTTTATTAAGCAGTAGCCAGGAGTGAAGGGTGGGAATGAACCATCATCATTGGATAATCAGTTTTCTTCTCTTTTCTCTCCTGATCTGGCCTAGTTTTTACATTAATTCAGAATCTCTGTGGGGTTTTTTTTTTCCATATATAGTTAACAATCTGAATGACATTCTTTATAATACCACAATAATTCCATCTATTACATTACTTAATTTATAGGAGTGCTAACACCAAAATCGATAAACATTATTTCTGAAATGTCAAGAGTGTTAATGGTGTGATTAAAAAAGAGAAAGATTCCAGTCTCCCTGCACAGAGACCATTGATATACCGTGTTGAGACACACCTAACTGAAGCTACAATATGGAGGACTTAAATCATTAAGACTCTGTCAACTTTAAAAATGTGTGTCGGGAGCTAATTTTAGCTTCACGGATCTTTTGTGCCATATTGTGGAATTCTGTTAGCAGGGAAAGAGAGAGACTACATGTCTCAGAGAAGATTGTTTCAGGTTGTTTTGAGACATATCAACAGTTGCTAAGGAACCATCTCTAATGCTGCTGGGAAATTCTGTAATACTTCGCTTAGAAAATGGGAGAAATTTTTTTATGGAGCAAATCTTCTTGGACAAGGAAAGCATATGAAGGGTGGTATTAGGGAACAGTTTCAAACTGGAAAAATTATTTTAAAGTTTCCTAGAAGATTGAGTTTAAATGGGGCTTCCTAGCACCGTATAATCTCCTCTCCCAGAATCCTGGAAGCAGCATTTACATCTGATTTTAGAACAAGTAGTATTTTAAAATCTGGTCACATTTCAGTTTATTTTCCATGATTGATGCTTTAAGATGGAGATTAGGACTTCTTTTCACCTGGAGAAGTAATTAGGGTGCCAGAATGGTGGCTTCACTAATTTTCCTCTCCTTTTAGTGAAAAGCTACATTAGTAATAAACATTTTATAGGCTCTGATTGTTTACTAGACCCAGAACAGACCGTCCTGTCATCTAATGCTCTGCACTCTGAACAGTGCCCTCTTTTCATGTGGCTTTGTAGAAAGTGGGAAGAAATTTATAAGCCAGCTCTTGGGAGGCTTATGTTGCTGGGGAATCAGGTTAGAAAACTTACTTCAATTTCCTTTCATGATCCTTGTGAGGACTATTGGTCCAGTGACTGGTAACATCTTCATGTCCCTTAACCCTTACACACCTGGCCAGACAGGAGGCTGCCCTTTCATGGGAACATTGCTTTGAGGCAAAATAATTTTAGCCAAACTGTTTGATCTACAGATTTTATTACTTCTGGAGTTACTTATCACAGAGTAGAAATGTCACACACACACACACCCTCAGACCCTAAATGAGCACAAGGAAGTTGTTATAGTTAGCACTGAGGATATAGTACAGTGAACACATAGCCTTAGTTCTCAGAGGACTTGCAGTCTGACAGAGAGACTGCTCTATAAACAAGCACTTGCAAAGGAATAGGCTGGAGGGCCATAACCATTGCAAAGACATCTAGGATAGTACAGGTTGAAGAAAGTCCCTCCCTCATATATGACTTCTTCCCCTTAAATTCTTCCTTTCTATTTTCATCCTTGTACATACCATGCTGTTCTTTCACAGCATCGTGCCATTGCTTCTTTTTTTAAGATTTATTTATTATGTATGCAGTATACAGAAGAGGGTATCAGATGTCATTATAGATGGTTGTGAGCCATCATATGGTTGCTGGGAATTGAACTCAGGACCTCTGGAAGAACAGTCAGTGCTCTTAACCTCTGAGCCATCTCTCCAGCCCCATGCCGTTGCTTCTGTGGCTGTCTAGAACATTCTTCCCACCCACCACAGTCTCCCAGCATATCTGTCCTCTTGGCCTTTCTGACACATCAGCATTTCTCGCTTTAGCATACCTGAATAGAAGGTGCTATAGGATACTTGGTCTCCTACCTCTAGCCAGTTCGATTAAAACTACATAGGTACAACTTTGGCCTTCAGATTGGAGATCGTGTGAAAGTACAGTGATAATTCCAAAGATGCCTGGATATCAGATCATTGTAGGGACAGAAAGACTCAGACAGATCCTGGTGTTACCACTTTCTGTTCACACTGAAGCTTTTCCAATCCCTGCAGACACCAGTAAAATGGGATCAAACCGTGTAACAGGACGGAGGGAGATTACAACAAAGAGCTGTAGGAGCTGATGTTGACAATATTAGTTGTGAGCATAGAAAATATGTTTAAAAAATAAATAAAAATGATGACAGCAGCAAGTAAGTGCCAAATACCAAAAGAATGATTGTAGTACTTATGCAATAAAGGATATAAAAGATATAAAAACCATGGCCATTGTGTTTATTGTTGCAAACAGTGTTAATTCTGAGTCTGAGGCCCTGACTTTGTACTCCAATCAGAATACCAGCCAAAAGATGTTTTGCTAATCTTTTAGTGACAATGTTAACAAGGGAGTTTGTGTTAGAGGTGCACTAAAGGTCGTGACCAAAGTAGGCCAAACTGTGGTATTGATTATCAAATTTCTTGCTCTGTCATAAAAACAGAAGTCATCTGAGGAGACGTAACTTCTCAGCCACACCTTAGAAATCTCAGGTGAATAGTTGTTATTTTGTGCTTGAATTGGCTGCTTCCTCCTTTAGGATAAACTGTCAGTCATCACTGTACATCATATAAAACAATATCATGTAGCTAGCTGTGTTTCATGCTTAAAATCCCACATGTATGAGGCTGAGTCAGGAGAATCACCGTAAGGCTGAATCCAAACTGAATTTTATGTGTTCCAGTATAGCCTGGGCTACAGCATTAGATTTGTGTGGAGTACAACACATTGTAGCAGCAAAGGTTCCTTGAATATATGGAAGAAAACTTTGAATTCTTTGTTTGTTTGAGACAGAGTTTCTCTGTGCAGCCTTGGGTGTGTTAGAACTCACTCCGCAGACCAGGCTCAGAGCCTGCCTCTGCTCCCACGGACTAGAATCAAAGGCATGTACTACCACCACCTGAGGAAACTTAGAATTCTTAATTCCAGACACCTACCTGTAGGTGAATTCTACTTATAACACGTTTGAAGCCATGGTAAATGTCTGACAACATATAGAAAGCTAGTGTATAATTAGCGGTCCTTCAATTCCCAGTTTAGGAATAGCACTGATGAAATAATAGTTACTTGATAGAACATTAAGGCCATTTGATTTAAAGTCAAAACTGGGGACTAGAGAAGTGGATCAGAGAGGTTAAGAGCACTGGCTTTGCCCTTGCAGAGGACTTAGGTTCAGTTCCCAACATGCACATGTGAGTCACTACTCACAACTGTCTTCGAGTTCAGCTCAGAAGATAGGATGCCCTCTTGTGGATTCTGTAGGCACTGCATTCATACTCTACACTTAAACACATGCAGGCAAAATATTCATACACATAAAATAAAAAATAAAGCCAAATTTTTCTGGGTCTAATACTAGATTTTCCAAATAAATTGTCAAACTTTGAGCAAGAACAAAATTCTGAGCCTTTCTGTGCCTCAGTTTCCTTACCTGTGAAATGCATCGAGTACAGAACTCACCAAGTTGCTTCATGAACTAATAATCAGCTATTTTGCACAGGGCCTAGCATAGAATATATAGTCACACATGATATTAATGATCTTACTTAAAGTTGATAATAAAGTTAGTATTCATTAAATCATTTGCCAGATTTAAAATTAACTCTATTATGTGGTTTGTGGAGGAGTTTAAATAACAAATAACGTTATATTTATATAGAGATCTGTGGCTTTTATCCTGTGAAGCAGCCATCATTTGGTGGGCCATCTGGCAGTGATTATAGTTTTATAGAAATCTACCACTGAGGTAAATAGCTACCCATGTGGGCTCTTGTGGGTGGAAGACATTCACTGGGATTCCAGGGGAACATTGACTGTGCAGTTACACAGGTATGCACAGAACTGTGCATGCCAGGATAATAGTCAGGCACATCGCTCTTTCAGATTTCAAAGAAAATAAGTGTCATGCTTAAGAAATGTATATCAGCAACCCTGATATAATCCTAAGAATAGGGTTGTAATCTGTATGCCATATACTTGATTTTAACAAGGCATTTAAGTCTGTTAAGCAAGTTGGAGGGTTAGAAAGTCCTGCAGAGACAGGCTGTGTGGGGAGGTTTATAAGCAGCATTTGTTTGCTCTGTAAAGAAATGATGGTGAGAGTTATAGATGCAGACAAGAGATAGCAAGCGCATTCACAGTGACTAATAGCACCAATCAGGGCTGCGCTCAGACACTGTTACCATTTGCTGTCTGCTTTTTTGTTTGTTTGAGATGCCCTCTGTTGCCTTCAAAGATTGAAATCCCATTATAAGCATAAAGGTTAGGTCAGATAAGAGTGCATCCAATCGCTACTGTATGCAGATGGCAAAGGAAATTATTAGTTAGAATATAAATAATCTTATTACATACTGTCTGCATGCCAGTGTCTGCACACTTGTGGCTTGTAGTCAGAATGATGAATAACAGTGGTTAGGTGGTTGCTAAGTTGTGCATCACACTGGTCATATTATCAATCCCTAAGCAGAGAGAGGTTCTCTGCAGTTTCTGTGGATCACCCCTGACTGTTAGAGATAAGTTTCATCATCTTCATACCATCGCCTCTTGCAGTCAATCATCAATAACTAACAAATAGAGATTTATGGAGTTGGTGTAAAAGGCTCCATGAGAGACCTCACTGTTCAGGAAACAGAAATAGGCTGAGCTTCTTTATCCAAAGATCGGTCATAATACATAGAATACATAGAAGAACTACTCAATAATAATATGCTACTATTGATAATAGTAGCACATAATGGGGCTGTAGAGATGGCTCATTGGTTAAAAGCATGTACTGCTCTTGCAGAAGACCCTAGTTCAAGTCCCATCACCCATGCTGACCAGCTTACATCTCTCTGTAACTCCAACTCCAGAGAGATTAAAGGTCTGTAGCTCTTGAAGACGCTTGTGCTCATATGCATATGCTCACACACAGACCCAAACATATACATGTAATTTAAAATAATACAATTTTTTGAAAGTATACTACATAATGCCACAACAAAGCCTTGTACAGTAGGTACAGGTGGTACAATGTAAAGTCACAGGCCATTGACAGGGATTATAAAGGGGATGGTGTTTAAATGTGCTTTTTAGAGATTTGTTTTTATTTTATGTGGATGGGTTCTTTGCCACATTGCAGTACCTACAGAGGCCAGAAGAGGGTGGGGGATCACCTAGAACTGGAGTTTGAACCACTAAGTCAGTGCCAGGAACCAAACCAGGTCCTCTGGAAGAGCATCCAGTGCTCTTAACCATCAGCTACTCCGCTAGCCCCTAAATGTGTTTATAACTGAATTTGAATATATGACTCCTTCCTTCCCTTTCCTCCTTCCCTCTCTCCAGTCCTGCCCAGCTACTCTCCTTTAACCCTTTTCTGTTCCCCTACTGTCCATTTGATGGCTTCTTTTTCTTTTATTATTATTGTACAAATAATACAGTTTACTAAATTTGTTACACACACGCGCGTGTGCACACACACACATATGATTTCAGGGCTGACTACTCTGCATTGGATAACCTATAAGAGGCTCAGCCATGGGAGAGGCTAATTCTCCTTCACCCAGAGGACATTAGTTGTCTTGAATTAAAAGAGACTGTTTTTGTGAGCTTAAATGGAGAGAATTTTTTCAGATACAGAGGCCAGCTCTGCAATAAGGAAATTCAAGCCATATTGGTTGTATAGAGCCAACCATGTTTGGAGTGTTCAGTGTGTACAAAGCCAGCTTTCCATAACTAGACAGCACACCTGTGAGGATCAGCAGCAGCAGGTCAGATGTGACTAGACCCAGAATAACCAGAATTTGTGAGAATATGAGCAGCACGAGAACCTTTGTTGTTGTGTTTGCTAGCAGGGATGTGGGACTTAGATTATGCTTTGGCATGTGATAGCTGCTCAATGGAACCTTCATTCTATTCTGTGATTAGGAATACTCTAAAAGACATGCTGGAAAAACTGTCTGGACCAAGTTGCAGGAAAAATAGAGGACTACACAGTTTAAACTTTATTATATAGATATCAAATTTTTACCCAGGTCACAAATTTCCCAGGCAAAACCCACATTATCAGACATTATCTTGTGACCCACAGTTCTGATTGGCTGTTGAAAGGGATTTATGTTCCCAAAGGAGCTGTGATAATTAATAATGACTTTTGTTCAGAAGAATGACATTGGGATAATATTTGAGTTTCTGTGTCGAGTGCAGAAGGAGAAAATGAAGAGACCAGAGCAGAGAAGTCTGAGAGGAGATGTTTATCAGAATCCTTCTGGGGACTTTCAACAGGTGGAGAGAAATGGGGATAGTTGATGGAGGCTATGCTTTGGGGAAGTGTTAGGGGACATTCAGTCACACTGTGAACCCCAAGGTAGCATTTGTGTTAATTATATAATTAACCTTGGATAAGAAGGCTGAGTTAGAAACTAGTTAACAGAAAATAATCCTGGAGCATCCGAGAGTATCTGGAAGAGACAGAGAGATGCTCCAGACACCAGAAGTAGTTCAGAAGGATTCTGAGTGCCAGCATTTTCTGTTTTGGTGGAGTGGGAGGACAGATTTTTGGGGAGATGCCAGCAAGGAGAAATGGTTAACTAGTTGCTACCCAGCCTCTCTGAGCTAGCAGGTTTTCACCCCAGCTCTTGAATCTCAAGTCCTATTTATTAAATAGAATAATAGAGAATTAAAACTACCAGTAGCAGTGACAGAGCTGGTGCCTGTGGGAACAGAATTCCCACCAGCCTGCAGCCTGAGGGGCCTGCAGAGTCCCACTTGCTGGCTGAAATAGCAGTAGATTAAAGTGAAGTTATTATGCCCAAAATAAAACAACAGGGGAGATGCTGACAAGTGTTTTGGAAAAATGAGAAAGTGGGAGTGATGGAGTAAAGTTTCCGAAACAATCCATCAATGAACATGAACTTTCTAAGTCTCTTAAGGCTTCCTGTGGGTGATGATCCTGTCACAATCAGGAGTCAGTGTTTCCTGGAAATCTTGATTAGTCAGAAGGGATGCTCACCTTCCTCATGTCAAAGAAAAAAGATCTCTGTGTGCCTGTTATAAGCTCTAAGACTAAAGGAATGCTAAAATTAATTTTTTTCAAAATTACATGTTTTTAGGTTTTTGCTTTGCTCATATTTCTTCAATATTTGGGTGTTGCCATATGGCAGATATGCAGATGTTTAGTCAGTGAACACAATAATTAAGCCCTGGATATTTTCGATGTGAAAAAGTCCCAAATGAAAGATTTCAAGATTTGTGAATTCAAGAAATAGACTTTCTTATTGCAAGTGCAAAGTAGTTTGGCTAGATCATGTTGAAGAAGAAGAATGTTGTATTTTGAAAACTAGCATAGCAGTTCCCCCTCGGTTCATGCAAAGATTCGATAGCCTTACCATTAGAGGGCCTTCCCTCACATTTGCCTATGATCACAGCAATCAGCAGGGAAAAGAAAGGTCCTACCCAGATGTCTGTAGACCATCACATCTGAAGGCAGACCAAGAAGGCTTTGTGGAAAAGAGATACTTCTTATAGGAAAAGCACTATTGCTTTTCAATGTTAGCCATGTTAGCCAGCTGTTGCATCTTAGACCTGCCACAAAGGACGTCAGAGCCAATGACCTTGGCCTCTCTATTGATGGGAGAGATGTGGTGGCTGTTGCACTGGCTGTGATCTGTACCACCTTAGTTTATGCCAGGCTGTTACAGCCTGGTCCCTTCTCTGCCTGTTTCCACAGCCGCAGATTTATCTCCTTGCCTATGAAGTGGTAGATGGCTCTCTGGCGGTCTCTGGTGGTGAATGCTGTACATGTTTCCAGAAGGAACAGCCCAAGCCTGACTCTATTAAAGAGAAATTGAAAGAACAACAAAAAGAACACATGTCCCAAAGTTCCCTGTTGTAACTAAGTACAGTTCTGATCTCCAGCTAGAACTTAGAAGTGTCACAATATTGTGGACAGTGTTCACGGTTATCTTAGAGTGAATGTTCACATGAGCCTGAAGCTCTGTCCTTGGTAGAAGAAAAAGAATTCATCATTTTTTTTCTTTATTTTATTATTATGAACAAAGAAGTCACACTTTCTATCCTTATTCAAGGTCCCTTCTCCCTCACGCCACATCAGATCATTCTCTCTTCTCCACAAGAGAATTCATCATTTAAAGTCAATTCATGGTGTATGTGCATATGTATTTAATCTCTCAAAGCTTACATTTTCTAATTTTTCTAACAGGAAGTTCCCAGCATTGCCTGCAAGTTTGTGGTATTTGTCATTGTATTGTCAGTGTTCAGATTGTCATAAGTGTAAACATTAAATTTTTTAATTATTATACTCATTGATATCCATATTTCCAGTTTACAATCTTCCATAAACAAATGAATTGGAGATATTGATTTGTTATATTAAAGAGAGCTAGTATGTGTGTTTCAGTGCATATATTAGTAGACTGCATCAGAATTCATTTCTCATCTGCATTTTTCATTTTAATTCTTGATAGACCATGTATAATCAGTGAAATAAACATCATCCATTAGTGAGCTTGGTCTTCCCTGAAGTATTAGTATTCTAAACAATCCTATTACCAAAGCATTATTTTGATACTTTATTAAAAGTCCTGTGGCTCTCACAGTGCTATACTCAAACACAGGTTTATGCAATTAAAGTTATAATAGGAACTTTATTACAATGATATATAACTGGTATCATCCTAATAAAAGTTCCTGTACACAGCGATGCTTTAATAATGCTGTTTCTGTAACAGTGATTCCTTGGTAATGGAGCTTCTCTCGTGGCAACTTCATTATTAGGAAATGATCTCAGTAATAGAAATGCAAATAAAGATTTTGAAAGGAGAATTTTATGCATGGCTCTATTATTGACCTGCTGTCTTTTCATGCATTGCATATCATCATTATAAACCAGCCATGTAGATTATAGCTATGATTATTGCCATCCTGTTACATTTTAGCATTTGCATTCTTCCAAATGGGCATTGACTGTCATCTTAAGATAAAATTCAGGGGTTAAAATAATTTAAATTTTAATTAAAATTTGTTTCTAAAGCAGTAAAAATTATTCACAAAACTTTCTCTAAATTTTAGTTTTATAGATTGAGTAGACTGTTGACATTCAAAATGGGATGTCTCCGTGGGTTCACACTGTCTTCTCAGTGGATACATATGAGAATGTGTGTTTTAATTCTGTATCTTCTGCTTTCATATGCACCCTTCCAAAACACTATCCCAAGAAGGCACTTGTGGTCAAGATTTTCCTTTCCACATCCCCTTCACTTAGTGCACAGAAGTCACATTACAATCAGACCCTTACCAACGCACAGAATAAATAGAGTAAAGTTGGCAGCCTCACTTATGGCACCCATGTTCTAAATTATATTTCTAAGTATAAGAGTGCCAAAGAATGTAGGTAAGTGCTCAGAGGTGGAGACAGAGTACCCTAGGGATCATTTAATTTTTCTTCTCCTTATTCTACATCTATAAGATATGGATGATAATAGTAGAATATGGAAATGATTACATTAATTTATATATATGAAAATTTGTGTGCTACATAGAACACATTTATGTACTAATGCTAAGTATGTACTAATAATATACTATATAATGTTGTTTACTTGTAATTACTTTTACTTTGTATGGTTCCTTGTTAGTTAAATTTTAAATACATTTCTTATTTTCATCAACTAGTACTAGTGAACATTTAATGCAATTAAATCAGATACTCAAACATTTTCTGGAAAAAAATCAAAGAGAAATATAAAACTGTGTTCTCCACATATATATATTTTTAGCTTAACATAAAAATTAATAAAAAAAGATTTTAAGCATAAAATATACATTAAGATAAAAAGCAGAATGGAAACATGAGAGGAGAAAAATAAAATTTCCAAGTGTTTATATTTTTTCAATGAATGATAGTAGGTATTTATTTTCAATTGAACACATCTAAGGGACTTATATAATAGTTACATTTATAATTAATTATAAGTTTGTATAGTACATGGAAAATGACACATTATATAATGCTTAGGTATAAATAAGCAAAGATATTTAAAACCTTTGAGATGAAATACTGACTTATAAAAGTAAAGATGTAGTACTAACAAATATGACATAGTTTTTATAATTTACGTTTCTCTGAGTACTCACTTTGCTTGAGAACCATAGTGTCCTTACAAGTTTGGAAGCTGAATAAATCATAGAAGTCTGAAGTTCTCAGATTTGTATAGACTTATTTCACGGAAGCCTCCCTGCAAACAGCATGCTCCCAAGTAGAATAGTAACACTTGGCAGGGCCATGGCTGTGTTTGCAGGACAGGCTGGCTGAGTTCATCTCTGTGCTGTGGCTTAAGCGGAGAACATGGGGGCTTGGATGGTGCTCCCACAGTTTGACCTCCTGACTCCCAGAGGCATACCAGCTAAAACTAGAAAAACTAAATTGGCCATTATGGGGAACATCCTAAGAATTAATTATTTTCTACTTAGAAAACTAAATAGAAGAAAATATGTGTGCCTTAAAGGTGTTTGCTGCTGATTGCATTTATATGAGTTTAGCATGTACAAATCTGCTTTAATTTTTATTTCATTCTATGCTTCATGCTGAAAGATTGGATGCTACCTTGTTAGTGGTAGATTTCATATCAGCATAGCAAATATACAATTCTGTATGCTGATATCTAGACTTAATGTTCCTTTTAACTTTTTGTTACATTTTCAGTTTTTCTTATTGTTTGTGTGTGGGTCTAACAGTCAGGGGATAACTGGTGGAGTCAATTCTCTCCTTCTATCGAGTAGTTCCCATGGATCAAACTCGGGCAGTCATGCTTGACACAATCCCCTTCAGCATCTCAACTATCCCACCAGCCCCACACACCCCTTAATATTATTATTTTGACTTTTCTGGGGTAAATAGAGTTTTCTGAGGGGTGTGTTAACATTCTTGCCTTATTTATACGCAAGAACTCAGGCAAATATGAGCTTTAGTTAAATTGATTTGCTTTGGTTTATTTCCACAGCCCTTTGAGACCCAACCAGCAGCTGGTTGGGGACTCATGTTGAAACCAGAGCCTTGGAAAGAGCATGTTTTTGAAAAGTTCCTGACTATTTCTCTGCCAGTCAGGAAAAGTACCGTACTTTATATATTTACAAGTATCAGGACAGTCAAATCCTATCCCAAGCACTAACCCTTCTCCCCATGTTATATTGCAACATGCCAATTGTTTCTGGGTTTTGTCCTGTGGTCAAATCAAAAGTGGCATAAACCCTATATATATGCTAGTTTTTTAGAACCTTATAAAAGATTCTGTGTGATCTTGAAGTGAAGTATTTCAGAGTTACACTAGTAAGACAATGTTATGTCAGGCGTGGTGGTGATGCACTCCTTTAATCCCAGCACTTGGGAAGCAGAGGCTGATGGATCTCTGTGAGTTCAGGGGCATCCAGGTCTACAAAGCGAGCTCCAGAACAGCCAGGACTGTTACACAGAGATTGTACACAGTCTGAAAAAAAAAAAAAAGGAGAAGGAGAAGGAGGAGGAGGCAGTGTTACTTTGAAATAGGCAGGGGTTGGAAAGCAGCAGTCTGTATTGTGGCAGCACATGTTAATGAAACTTTGTGGAAGGAAAGGCAATATAAATATTCCTACTGTCTTAACTTGTTTATAAATGTTATTGTAAGGATATAACCCATAAGCAACAATATATATGAATAATATGTAATGCTATATACTGGAAAATTAGTCAAATGTTTAATTGTGGAATAATGTTTGCACCGTGATTTATTAACAAGATGGAATATTATGTGTGGAAGCTGCAATGACCATTCAAAGTATAGAAAAATATATGTGAGATAATGTTAAGAAGTAGGAGGCCATATATGCTCACAAACATATTCATTGAGAATGTACATAGCTAGCACAGACAGGTAGGTAGATTGGTAAAGACATACATACATACTATTAATAAGACCTGAGCTGGGTTTAGTCTCCGGGGAAGGTGGAGAAAGCTGAAGGATGCCAGAGTCTACAGCTTTGTGGAACTTGACTGTTGGTAAAAAGACAAGAGTGGTGAACTTAGTCCTCAGCCTCTATATGAGGCTCCACCTCATGTGTTCACAAAGAACCTGTATCTTTCCTGGCATCAGGCTTCTTTGAGGATCCCAAACTCTTTCAGGTTTCTAGGCTTTCTTGCCTAGAAAATCCAACTAAAGCAAAATAAGAACCAGTTCTTAAAATTCAACAGAAGTTATTTTGAAGAAATGAAAGTGATTGTAAAATGAGCTAAGGCTCTATTTTTATCTTTACATTATTGTTATTATTACTATAATTATTGCTTTATTTTTATTTGACACAGAGTTTTGCTACAAGTTCAGGTCTGTCTTGAACTTTTGGTCTGACTGTCTCATAATGTTTACCTATAAATATATATTTCCTCTGACCACCTGTTCCCAAATAAACAACTGAAAGGTTTAATAGTACTTATAAGTGTTTGGCCAATAGCTCAGGCTTGTTACTAGCTAATTCTCAAATTAACCTATATTTCTATTTATGCTTTGCCATGTGGCTCATGGCTTGTTACCTCATTTTGTACACATCCTGCTTGCTCTGTGGTTGGCTGTCATTGCTCCTAACTCTACCCTCCTTCTTCCCAGCATTCTCAGTTTGGCTTTCCTGCCTGACTTCCTGCCCAGCTACTGGCCTGTCATTTTATTAACCAATGAGAATAATGCATATAGTGTAGAAAAAGATCGTTTCACAACATATGCCTTAATCCCACTTAAGACAAGAGGACTGATTCAAGGTTGTGGCCAGCCTCCACTACATAGTGGGACCCTGTCCAAAAAAAGATAGGAAGGGAGGAAGAGAGTGATGGAGGGAAGGGAGGGACGAAATCATGATCTTTGTCCTTATGTATCCATATTCCTTTATGTACTTGCTTACAAGTGTGCAGTTGTCTCAAAAGCACTAAATTTAAAGCCCCTTCCTGATGGCACTTCTGTGCCCTGGACTCTGAGCCTGGCACACTTCAGCTGTTAGCATTGTTTCTGCTCCCATGTTTCTAATTATTAGTATTCAGGAAAATGGGGAAGATAATCTCACTGAGCTCAGTGTTTATAGGTCAGATATTTACCTAACAGTTTTCATTTTTAGAAGAGGTAACACTGATTCTGCAATGAGCTTATCACATCTCTGGTAATTTTCTTTTTGGAGTGTCTTTGAGAGAGCTTATAAAGAGAAAAACTAATTTTAGCTCAACAAAATCCCCAGGAATGTGCTCCAGGGAAGAAGGTGGAGCTAAGTGTCTTATTATCAGTGAGGTGAGAAGCAAGAGAAACTGAATAATTGCCAGGAGCCTGGGCTCTATGAGGATTCTCTATTAGAAACTTACACTGATTGTGTGTATCTAAGAGAACCACTGTGGCATTATAAAAACTGATCTTGAAGATTCATCAGTATTTTTCTGTTGCTTTCAAATTCTACTTAGCACCATTCTAAGTAATAAAAATAGGCTGCTATTTTATTTTATTAATAAGATGTCTTCCTTGTGATATTTGCTAAACATTGATATTTGGTTATCAATAAATTAGCATGTTTATATGATTTTGTTCTTAAAAATCTAGAATTCTGATTATTCATTGCTAAATTCTCTGATGTTCATATCTCAAATCTAGTGTCACTATTTTATCCTGTATGTGTCGCAGGCTTACTGAACCAAATGTCACCCCCATTCTCAAACCTGGTGCAAGAAAGAGTGGAGAACGGAAGCTTGGGAAGCGCAGGCTCAGAGCTAGTTTACTGTTAGATAAAAGAAGACTGGATGGGCCCTATCTGTTACTTCATTCTTAAGTTTCTTGTTTAGTGTCAGCAGAGTTAGCACTGGAACCCTAAACGCTGCCTTTTCTATTTAAGTTATACACACATATGTATATTTGTATGCACACATACATAGTAAACATATACACACCTATATATGTTTACATTGTGTATACAGAGACACATATATATTATATATACACAGACACATATTGTGTAGACACACACATATTAGTTTTGTCATTCTGGGGATTGAATCCAGGCCTTTTGCAAGTGCTCTACCAGTGAGCTGTATTCCCAAGCCTAGTTCTTGTTCTAAATCTGGACACAGTTCTTGCCTCCATTATATGTGCTTTTTATGACCTTCCATATTTCTACAAAATGGGAAGAATTAGATATTGTATATTGATGGCTAGTTTTGGTTTCTCTTTTTCATGATCAAATAGCAACATGTAGTATTTCTAATCAGCCATATCTCAGATCCATATCACACCCATGCTCTATTTACTGTGTTACCCATTACCTTCCATGATTCTCCTTTCTGACTCACCTATAATCCAGTTTTTAACCGGTAGCCAGTAAAAAGCAGATGTCATTCATCAATTACTTCGATCATGCTTAAGAGCAGGATTCTGCTTCCTTCTTGTGGCCTGAAGGATGTTGGGTCCTGGTGGTTTTTTGGGGTTTTTTTTTGAGATTGTTCTGTCTTTCCTCTCTCAAAATATTTCAATCATACAGCCTGTTTCTGCTGCCTGAACACATACCATCTGCTCCTTTTTCAGTCCTGAAAATATTTTTTTAGGTTTAAAATACGGCTTTTAAAGTAGTTTTTAGATACACAAAATGTATAGTGTTAACTCCTTTAGATGAAACTAACTAGGAAATAAACAAACATACAGGTTGCTTTGGTAATATTTTTCATGTTTGTTTGTTTGGTTTTATACTTTCAGGTTATTGGGTTACTTGAGTTAAAGAAAAGTCTGGAATTAAAAAGGAACTTGCTGGAATTAAAAAGGAACTTGTTATGGCTCTTTTAGAATTTGTCTAGTAGGTTTTCTGGCTGTTGTTGAAACCCCCCCCCCCAAAAAAAGGAACTTACTAGTGCATAGCTGTAGTTTAGCACTTAGAAGATGAAGACAGATAGAATTTGAGACCAGTCTGAGCTACATAAGACAATCTCACAAATGCAAACAAATTCTAAGCAGTATTTTTTTTCTGTTAAATTATGCACCTGACTTTAGTTTTGTTCTGATAGGAATGTAAGTTCAAATGATTTGTCCCCTTTAATATGTTCTTAAAGAACCTAGCAGCCTGTTACCCTCTATTTAAAATGGAAACATTTTCAACTTCCAGTTATTCTTAGGTTCTTTCTTTTTGTCTTAAAGACATATTGTTTAAAGTTTTAAATATGCCTTTCTGTTCCCATTAGCCTCCTTTGACTCTGCTCTCAGTCACTGCATGAAGGATTTTCAGCACAAACTCCCCGAGCTGCCCTTTGGGAAATGACGTCAGCCTTGTTCTGTGTCTGCAGTCCAGGTGGATTCACAGTTGTTCAGTTATGTAGAACAGCTCCAGCAAGGCCCAGGAGCCTCCACCCCCAGCTCACTTTCCTACTCCTCGTAAGCTGCTGCCTACAGGTTACCAAGAAGATAGACTGATGGGAAAAAATTAATTGTTGATTGGTGGTTTAGTCTCTAAATGCACAAAGGGAGGCCTTCATAGAAAGACCTACAGACGGGTTAAGAGTGGTTAAGAGTACTGGCTGCTCTTCCAGAAGACCTGGATTCAGTTCCCAGCACAACCATCTGTAATGAGATGTGGCGTCCTCTTCTAGCCTGTAAGCAGACTACTGTATACATAATAAATCTTGAAAAAAAAAAAAAAAGACCTACAGACTACAGAGTCTGTGAGAGAGGGAACTTATGAATACCATAGAGGGTGATTAGACATGTGACAAGAAAATTAACAAAAGAACTAGTTTTCCAGGGAAATAAA
Source organism: Sigmodon hispidus (assembly GCA_004025045.1). Classification (NCBI taxonomy): domain Eukaryota; kingdom Metazoa; phylum Chordata; class Mammalia; order Rodentia; family Cricetidae; genus Sigmodon; species Sigmodon hispidus. Next base: position 41,470 of record PVIH01008517.1, read on the forward strand.
TTGTAAGTAAATATGAGGAAAAACTAATGGGAGAGAATTTTAGTCAGGGCTGTTTCTGCAAGCCCACTTCAGTGGTCTCAGTGGTGTGGACTGGCATCTCGGCAGTGAAGAGTTAAGGCTGTTCTTCCAGAGGACCCAAGTTCAATTCCTAACATCCACACGGCAGCTTGTAACTGTCTATACTCAAGTTCCAGGATATCCGATGCCCTCACTAACACCAATGCACATAAAATAAAATAAATTATTTTAAGAAAAGAGAAAGAAGAAATGCCTTCATAAAGATGTCTTGGGGTTTGTTTTAAACAGTGGAAAGAAGGAAATAATGCCTTCATTGTCTTAGTGCTGAATGAACCTTCTGCTAAGTGTCATGTTTGGGTGAGGCATATTCTAATCCTTCTCAGAGCCTTCCCTTTGACAGCCTCCACTAGCCAGAAGTCAGGGCCTGCTTCTGAGGTGAATTCAGAGTGCTTGCTCTGCAGGGTGTCTGTTCGGTTTACTGTTGAACCTCTCTACCTTAGATCCATTAACCCCTGGCCATAGCTCACCCACTGTCCTGTTGCTTCACAAATTGCTGGCTACCTCAGGCACAGGAAAGGCTGTAGGATACAATAGGAATTGAGTGTTACTCTACATTTGAAAAGGGACAAGAAACATTTGAAGAAAAAGAAAGGGGAAAACAAAGCGGAGATTTTGAAATCAAATTTAGATAGCCAGCTGGAGAGATGGCTCAGGGGTTCAGAGCATTGGTCACTCTTCCATAAGACCTAGGTTCAATTCCCAGCTCCCACATGGCAGCTCACAATCATTTGTAACCCTAGGCCCAGGGGATCCAACACCCACAAGACATGTAAGAAGAACACCCATTTACATAAAGTAAAAATAAAGCTTAAAAACATACTTTTAAAAAGAAACTAGCTAAGTAGTGATGGATGTGCGCTTTAATCTCAGTACTTGGCAGAGGCAGGTTGATTTCTGTGAGTTTGATGCTAGCCTGGTAGACATAATGAGTTCCAGGACAGCCAGGGCTACACAGAGAAACACAAACAAACAAACAAACAAAAAATGACCTCAGATAGGCTTGGGAAATATAATTGGCATCTCTGCGTCTTTTCCCTTGCATTAGAATTACTACAACTGAGTATCCTCATAAGTGTTCAGTGTGTGAAGGTGTTTGTATTATTTCCATTCAGAGGATTCCGATGCCCACAGGCTCCCCAATTGCTTCCTCCCCCAGTAAAATTTCCACTGCTCACACTCAGTGTCCTGCTTGCTCAGGTTCCTGCATCCCCCTCAGAGAAGATAATGCCCCCAGAGCAGTAGTTCTCAATCTGAGGGCCACAACCCACTTGAGGCCTGCCTATGACTACCAGAAAACACAGGGTCCACATTACAATTCATGCAGTCACCAACTTACAGTTCTGAAGGAGCAGCAGATGTAATTGTATGGTTGGGGGTCACCATACATGAGGAGCTGTATTAAAGGATCTCAGCGTTGGGAAGAGTGAAACCCTGTGCTAGAGAAAGGTTTGTATTGCTCCACTTCCATTCTCCAGTTCTCCCTGGTCTCCTCTGACCACGTGAAGCATGACAGGCACTCGGCCTAGGAGCAGCATAGGCCTCTTTTTTTTCTGTTTACATATTATAATATTTTTATATTTGAGATTATAATGTAATTACATCATTTCTCCTTTCCTTTATCCCCTCCAAACTGTCTCACATACCCTCCTTTCTCTCTTCCAAATTCATGACCTCTTTTTCATTAATTGTTACATGCATTATATGGATTAGTCCTCACACTTCATCAAGACAGAACTCCTATTGAATTGGAGTCAGATAGTCTGGTCTCTGTTTTTCCCTTCTGAACTCAGCATCATTGAAAACATCTTCCTTTCTTTATGTCTGTGGGGGAGAAACCTGCCTTTGCCCCTTGTGGGGAAACTGAGCCTCTGTCAACTGTGTACCAGTATCAACCTTGAGTTGATCTCAGGCGGGTCCCAGGAACCTTCAAGGTCAGCAGGATGAACCTGGTGTAGTGACAGGACCCTGTGACCCCAGAAAGTGTCTCAAACAGGAGCTTGAGTCCAGCCTGGGCTACTCAGTGAATTCTAAGCCACACTGGGCTCCAAACAACCAGACTCCCATTTATTTCCTGTTTAGTCATTTTAATTGAGCATTCTCCCAGGAAATTTTCTCTTATATCTTCTTTATAAAATCTTTTTTATAAAATCTCAACCTCCATCCTCCCACTGCTCCCCCCCAGCACTAAATATTTTTTTCTTTAATGTGAAAAAAATAGGTAGATCTTTCCACTTTTTCATGCTGTGGCTGAGTGTGTGCAGGATGAGTGAAGGCTCTTTGGGCTTGCCCTTCCCACATTTGGGTGTTGGCATACACTCTGAGATCCACAATATCTTCTGCTAATTTCTCCCCAGAGACATCTGACAAAGTGTTTGCCCTAGAACAGACGATTTTAGTGAAAATGTTGGTATGGAACATATTAAGTCTTCCAGACACAGACGTAGGGTTCTTTTTGTCTTCATCTAAATGTTTTAGTTTTCTTTCTGTGACACTATATAAAAATCTCATCAATATACAAAACCATTCTGTGCCTCAGATTTTCTCATTTTCTCTGGATGAGAGCTTTGATTAGCTTTTTACAAGTTCTTCATTAGTAATTGGCTGACTTTCTTGTTTTTGTCTTTAGCTGTTGTCTCTAATAAGTTTATGTTCTATCAGAGAATTCTTTGAAGATCATCTGGAAACTGCCATGCTGTGTTAAGTTATGGATAGTGCAACGTAATATGATGTGTAAGACACAACACATGCTGTTGGGGTTGAATGAATGTGTCTTCCAGAGGCTGATGGCTGGGGTGCCTGCTCAGTCTGATCGTATGTCTGACCCAGTTGTGCAGCCATGACTGTTTAATTAATAGACATTTGCATAAATGCCTCATCCCCCAACAGGCTTTGTAAGTCTTGGTGGCTATCTTCTTTCCACCCTGTGAAGTATCAGCAGTGCTATTTCCATTTTGCATATCAAAATACAGAGAGATTGAATTACATGCTACAAATTGATAACTAAATAAGTTTGGGAACTTAGAATTCTCACATATTAATCATTCTGCTTAAAGCAACAAACCATAGACTTTGTAAATATGTTCAAAGTCTGCAAATCTCTAATCCCTGAGTTGGAGTTAGGGCTGTCAGAAGCACAGCGATGGAGCCCTTTATAGATGTGTATAGGAGGGGAAGAATTATTTCCTGGGCTCTCTCTGGGGCCATAGAAGGAAGGTTTGTTAGAAGACAAGGTGATATGTGAGAATTACTACTGTGATGTCTGTAATTTTTAATAAAAATTCTAGGAGTCATGGTGATGTCTGTGCAGCACATGACTCTGAAAAACTGTTCTGTGGTGTTTTTAAAAAGCCACCATTTTAAGCATCATTGGACTTTTCTGGTCTGGGTGCAGCAAGAATAAGGTGTGGCTCACCTGACTCACCAGCCCACTGCAGAAGTAACAACAAACTAACTGAACTTTCTGGGAAAGACTTTGATTTCTTTCCTGTGATTTTGTTGTTCTTCTGTACCACCTCAGTGTCTTTCTGTTTCTGTCTTCTGTGCACGTTAGAAATATGGACTCGAGTAACTATCCTTCCCTACTTCAATGTTCTTCCTTGTCTTTTCCAACTGTAAAATAAAATTGTCTGTGTTTTGTACCTCATATTTTTGTCTTGTGTGGGTGTTGATTATTTTTAGGGAATTTGTGGATCATTAATAGATTGCCTCAATCATTAACAATATCTTTAACAAAAAAACACACACAAAGTATACATTTTTTCTCTTCCAAATTTATTAAGCTTTTCAGTATCATGTGAAAATAGAAGTTGGTATGTCTCTTTCACTTACCTAATTTTTCAGTAAATTTGGAGTCAGCTTTGGGACGTATGTTGTCCAGCTACAGTCTTTCTTCTCCTGCCCTAACCCCTCCTGTTCTTTCGGAAGTCTCTGGTGTGCCGTTCACCACATCAGACGCAGCCCATCCTTTCCCTCAGCCCTGTGTACTGAATTTGGATCTTTAGTTGCCAGCATCATAGTCTATTGTGGGATTTTATGTATATATCCTTGCACTTCTGTCCCCTGATGCATTAGTTTTTATCAGTGATGGAGACAGGTATAATTGTTTATTTGGAAACAAGTAGATAGCCAGGCATAGTAGTACATACCTTTTTAATCCTAGCACTCAGCAGACCAAGGCTGAAAGATCAGGAGTTTGAAGCCAACCTGGATTACATAGTGAGTTCAAGACTAACTTTGGTTACATAGTAATATCTTGTCTCCAAAGGAAAGGGGGGTAAATAAATTTAGGAATATATTGCAAGAGTGACATGTCTTAAACTAAGTTACATGGGGTGAGTTCCTCACCTGTGCCCCCAAACCCTCTTATTTGGAGAATTAGTCGACAGAACAGATGTTCAAGTTCTCCTACAGATGTGGGTGTTGTCTGTAGTTCCATCCTCTCTTTTATACCTTCCAGTGCTGAAGGACCCACATCTGAAGCCTCCCACACAAATATTCCCCTTTATGGAGCAGACTGCATATGTAAGGAGCAATTTGCTTTGGTGCAACATACTATCTATGTCTAGGCATTGGTTTTGCAAATATGCATTGAGTACCTAGTATGTAAAAGGCAGTGTCTTAGATGCAGAAATTGAACATCATAATTGGAATCTCCTTGTGTCCTTAAAGAAATGCAGAATACGGGCTGGAGAGATGGCTCAGCGGTTAAGAGCACCGTCTGCTCTTCCAGAGGACCCGGGTTCAATTCCCAGCACCCACATGGCAGCTAACAACTGTCTGTAGTTCCAGTTCCAGGCAAATAAATAAATAAATAAAGTTTAAAAAAAAAAAAGAAATGCAGAATACTTAAAGTACTTATCTATAAATAGCCAATTGCCTACATGGAACACTGTGGAATTCTCGGTAAGCCTAGGGTGCAAGTGAAATATGGGTAGAAGGCACTTGCTTCAGCTGTGATCTAGGAGGAAAGTAAGTGTCCTTGGATAAAGAAGGGAGAGAGAGTCCCAAGAAGAATGAGAAGTGTGCAAGAGGCCTGTAGGGGAGAAGTAGTTTGTTTGGGGAACAGCAGCTCTTTCATGGTAAACTGCATGTAAAGTATTGGTTTAATGTTCTAAGATTGCCTACAACATTTCTAAATTGTCATAAATAAAGCTCATTTCACAGAGAATTACATGGGTTGCTTCTCATAGGTCAGCTCAGGTGTCAGTTCTGCAGAGGCCTCCCTTACCAAATAGGCCCTCAGATATCAAGTTCTTTATAGTTAAAAACCACCTCTTCCTTTTCATTCTGTCTGCCTTACTGTGTTTGAAAAAGATGAAGGGGGAAAATCTTCAGAAAATTTCTAAATATGTGTCTTCATGTTGGCATGATCCTAAGTACCACTCAGAAGCATGTAGAAACAACTTCACAGGGCTGCACATTTAATCAGAGGCCCTAAAGAATTACCGCCATAGAGTCATGCTGCAAACTAAGAGTTACAAGTACAAAATTCATAACAAGAATCTAAGAGAATAGTGCCAAAACAACAGACTTGAGTAGCAGAATTCACGAATCCAGATAGTGAAATTACTCACTGCGGCAGTTGTCGCCTTTGGAGTGAGTACCTGCGATGTCGCCTGGATGCCGATCTTCCCGGGTGGCCCCTCCGGCCAGCCCGGCCCCTCAGATGAGGGCTGCTCCCAGACAAGCACCTGCAGCTCAGCCTTCAGCAGCTGCTGCACCATCTGCAGTTGGCTCACCTGCTGCTGCACCCAGGCAGCCAGGCCTGATGGCCCAGATAGCAACCACTGCTGCTGGTGTGGCTGTGGGCTCTGCAGTGGGGCACACCCTGGGCCATGCTGTCACTGGGGCCTTACAGCGAAGGTGGTAATGCTGAGCCTGCAAAGCCCGACATCACCTACCAGGAGCCCCAGGGAGCCCAGCTGCTGGATCAGCAGTCTCGTGGGCCCTGCTCCCTTGAGATCAGACAGTTTATGTGCCCAGAACCAGAGTGACGTCAAGCTCTGCGAGGGCTTCAATGAGGTGTTGCGGCAGTGCAGAATCACAAAAGGTTTAATCTAATCAAGAAGTTCAAACTGAAGAAATTCAAACAAGCTCTACATAGTTCATAGTGCAAGAGTGGATCCTGGGTAAAGCTGATTGCTAATGGCTCCATTACTTCTGTCTGAATGCCATGAGAGAGTTCTCACTGGGCACATAAGTGATTGGCCCCCTTGAACCAACTGTATTGTTTTGTGTGAATTAATGAAAATAAAGTGTTATTCTGGAAAAAAAAAAAAGAAAAAAAATTACTCACTGCAACTTACAAGTACATTAAACATTTTTTTAAATAAGACAATCAAAAATAGGCAAATTCAAAGAGTGTGATGGCACATAACTGTAATGCCATCACTTAGAAGGTGGGAGCAAGAGGAAGCGGAGTTTAAGGTTATCCTTGGCTTAATAATATGTTTAAGAGCAGCTTAGATTACCAGAGATTCTATCTCAAAACAAAGCCAAAAACTGGATGCAGTGTCGCATGCCTTTAATCCCAGCACTTGGTAGAGTCAGATGAACTTATTGAGTTCAATACCAGCCTGATTTATGAGTTCTAGGCCAGCCAGGGCTACATAAAGAGACCATGTCAAATAAATAATAAATGGCAAAAAAAATGGTTAATAACTAAATAGAACATTTACAAACTAAAATATCATTAAAGGCCTAAATTAAAAAGTAGATAAATATAGCTAAAGGGAATATTAATGCACTCACTAGAAGGAGAATCTGAGGAATTGCGTATGTCATAGTAAAAACGAGATGAAGTGGTAAATATATTAACAAGTTAGAAGATATAAAGTGTAGAAGCGAGCTGGCATATGTAATAGAATGTTCGGAAGAATGAAGAAGAGACGGTACTCAGAGCTGACTCCTGAGATCAGTGAATCCCAAGCAGTGTATATAGAGAAATTCATACCCAGATACAGCACAGGAGGGAAGAGAAGACCTTAAAAGGGATGACAGTTAACTCCCAGTTACAAAACTAGAAGAAAGTAAGGTGTTACAGCTGGAGTCCTAAGATATACATCTAGAATTATTTTACACACAACTTACTTTTCAGAAATGAGGACAAAATAGAACATACTAGGAATGGGACTGTTTATCACCTGCAAAGTTTCACATACTCCTGAAAGATGATCTCCTGAGGTAAAGGCAGGAAAAGTTCTACCTCCAATATGTAGCAAGTTCGAGGCCCCCCCTGAGATATATGAAATGCTGTCTCAAAAAAAAAAAATCCCCAAATGAATGTTAAGATTTACAAAGTAATTAAAGGATAAAATCTGAGGATGTCTCAAGGAACATAGAGTTAGTTATACAATACTAATAATATCTGTAGAGTTGAGCAAACAAAACTGGAATAGAGGAAAAAAGCACATAAGCCAGAACAGAGAGAGCTAATCATCCTCTAGTACTTCATTTGCTTGGGAAAAGAGAGAGATATTGAATAATTACAGATTTTATTAAGAAAAAATAGTTAATTGGATATTGGGATAACTTTAAAAATTAAAAATACTTATAATGTTCAGCATAGATAGAGAGAAAAAGCAATATGAAAAGTTTTTCTCTTAGGCTGGAGTGATGGATGGCTCAGTGACTGAGAATGCATACAGCTCTGCAGAGACCCTGAGTTCTAATGTCAGCTCCTGTGGCAGTGGCTTCAGCACCAGGAAATCCAGCTCCCTCTATGGCTTCTACAGACACTTGCCTCATGAGCACATACACATAGACATACATAATTTAAATTAAAGTAAATCTTAAATAATTTTTACTCTGATATTAGATCTAAAAGAAATCAGCAAAGGAAGAGACCTAAGAGCCAAACAAAGAAAAGACACTGAAAATACAAGGATTTGTTGTGCCATAGACAGAAAGGACATTGAGGACCCAGGAAAGGGACCAGTAAGATCTGGACAGAAGATGGAGAGAGTGGGAGGAGGGTGAATAAGAAGGAAAGTGAATGAAAATGTCATTATGAAACTATTTCTATACTAACTCAAAAACTAATAGGTACAATTAAATGCAATTTTTTTTAAACTTTATTTATTTACTTATTTGCCTTGGTGTTTTGCCTGGAACTGGAACTATAGACAGTTGTTAGCTGCCATGTGGGTGCTGGGAATCGAACCCGGGTCCTCCGGAAGAGCAGACGGTGCTCGTAACCGCTGAGCCATCTCTCCAACCCCCTAAATGCAATTTTCAATAGAAACAGTTTTAAAAATCATAATAAAATGGAAGAAATCAAATTATAATATATAATCAAATTATATATCTGATTACAAAAAACTATAACTGAACTGGACCCTCCATTGTAACAACAGATTGCATTGGTTTTTAATATGTATTCTTTTTACATTAAGATACAGAATGACTGTGAGAAAAATTATTTTCCAATAACATGACAAAAAACTGGTATGGATATTCTGAAATGAGATAAAAATCTTTCTTGTCAGTATGACCAGAAGTAAATACAATCATATATTAAAACCACAATTCTTTAGAAAGGTGTACTTTCATTTATTTAATAATGCAGATTTAGGATATATGAAATAAAATTATAAACTATAAGTAGAATTGGAAAAACTATTTTATAGAAGAGATTTTTATTCCCCTTAGAAATTGATAGTCACCAACAATAAGAATTTAGAGATCTGAACAACACATATCCTATCAAAACAAAACAAGCAAAGAAAAACAGAGAGGTATCTTTCTCATCCTCCTCTTCTGTAGGACAAGAATGAGCACCAGCAGTGACAGAATGGTGTGCATGTGCCCTCAGGCACTAAGCCTCCTTGAGGAGGGCTTTGCTCTGGCCACTCATAGCTTTATGTTTAATGTCATTCATGTAATGATGTTCTGACTTAACTATCTTGATGGACAAACTACCATGCCCAGGAAGTGGAGAGTCTATATTCTCTATTCATGGTTTTCTAAGCACTTGTAGAACATCTAAAAGATGAGAAATAGGGGCTGTGGATGTAGCTTATCAGAAAAGAGTGCTTCTAATGAGAGCCTATGCTGGAAGGAATGTGGAGTAAGGGGAACACTCCTCTTCATTGCTGGTAGAAATGTAAACTTGTACAGCCACTTTGGAAATCAATATGTCAGTTTCTCAGGAAACTGGGAAATCAATCTACCTAATAATCCAACATTACCACTCTTGGACATATACCCAAAGGATGTACATTCTTACTCCAAGGGCACTAGCTCAACTATGATCTTAGCAGCATTATTCATAATAGCCAGAACCTGGAAATAACCTAGATGCCCCTCAACTGAAAAATGGATTTAAAAATTGTGGTGCATTTACACAATGGAATACTACTGAGCAGGAAAAAAAAAAAAACATTCTGAAATTTGCAGGCAAATGGATGGAACCAAAAAATATCATCCTGAGTGAGGAGGTAACACAGACTCAGAAAGATAAACATGGTTTGTACTCACTCGTAAGAGGATTTTAGACTGTTGAGAGCTGAGTTATTGTGACTATGCCTTCTGCCCATCGTGAGAAAGTGCTCTCTTGCCCCTCATGGAAAAGTGCTCTCTTGAACATAAACTATTCCTCTCTTGCCATAAGCAAACTCCCTATTTGGCTTGGCCTTGAGTTGTAGCTTGCTATTGCAAACGTGGACCTATGAGCAGTACCTACGTGGTATATTTTGGTTTTGAAGCCCTGAGAGCTTTTAAGCTATTGAGCAGGGTCCCCCCGGGGTAGTAGTAGTAGTGGTAGTAGTAGGAGGAGGAGGAAAAAAGTAGAAGCTTCTGTAAAATGCCCGAATAAACCATAGAAGGAAGAAGCCTGGGTCTCGTGCCTTCCTTGCAGGTGAGGTCTCACGTGAGATTAGACAAAGCAAAGGACAGCAAGGCTACAGTAGTTCACAACCCTTGAGCAACTAGGTAACAAGGAGAAACCTAATAGAGACATCCATGGATTCGCCTGGGAAGGGGAAATAGATAAGATCTCCTGAGTAAATTGGGACCATAGGAGGGAGGAGCAAAGGGAGGTAGGAAGAGAACATAAGGGAATGGGTGGTTGAGTTGGGGGAGTAACAGAGAGGAGGAACAAAGAAATAGATGTATTGATAGAGGGAGCCATTGTGGGGGTGATTAGAGAATAACCTGGTGCTAGGGAAGCATCCAAGAACCCACAAGATGACCCTGGCTAGGACTCTAAACAGTAGTGGAGAGGGTGTCTAAACAGGCCTTCTCCTATAATCAAATAAATGACCACCCTAATTGCCATTATAGACCTTCCTCCAGCACCTGTTGGAAGCAGATGCACAGATCCATAGCTAAGCATTGGGTAGAGCTCCCAGTCCAGCTGATAAGAGAGACATGAGATTTTATAAACAAAAGGGTCAAGATCATGAGGAGCAGACACACAGAGATGGCTGACCGTCTATTGGGAGCTCACTAACTCTGAAATAACAGCTCAGGAACCTGTATGGTACTGAACTAGATCCTCTGAATGTGGATAACAGTTGAATGGCATGTGCAGTTTGTGGGACCTCTCACAATGGAACCAGAATTTATTCCTAGTGCATGAACTGGCTTCTTAGAGCCCATTCTCTACAGAGGATCATCTTGCTCAGCCTTGATACTGGGAAGAAGGGCTTGGTCCTACCTCAACTGGATATGCAAGACTACTTTGACTCACCATGGGAGTCCTTACCTCTCTGAGGATGGATGGAGGTATGGGATGGGGGAAGCTAGGAGACAACTGGGAAGAGGGGACGAATGAGGCACAGTGTTGGTTATGTTAAAAAATATTAATAATTTCATTTTTTAAAAAAGAGTGCTTGTTGTACAAGCACAAAGACATGAGTTCTAATCCCCAGAGCCCACAGGCCTGGCCACACGCCTTTAATTTCAGTGCTGTGACAAGTAGGGACAAGAGGATCTCTTTTTCTAGCTCCAGGTTTAATGACAGTGCTGTCTCAAAAGGCTAAGATGGGAAGTGATGGAGTGGTACATCTGACATATTCCTTGTGTCTGCCCATGTGCAGGAGCATGTGCATACAGCGCGCACGCACACACACACACACACACTTTTAAAGATTCAGATGAAACAAAATTATAAAGTGTAGAACAAATAGTAAAACAGAAGATAGCAACACTTGGGAAGGATCACCAAAAGCCCTTTATGGTAGGGACTGGCACAGAGCTGGCACTTACTGACCACATGCTTATTAACCAAAATGCAACAGAAGCTGTGAACATATCTGTATAGAAAGGTCTGAAAGGAAGTTCACAAGTGATCCAATCAGGTTTTATTTTTTGTTTTCTGTTTTCTGAACTCTGTGTGCTCCCTGTAGGTTTTTGAAGGCGTGAACTGGAATCGAGAGATGGAGAAAGGGGCTGTTCTAGATGTCAGCAGGTCTGGTCGGATGGAAGAGGAACTGTGGTATAATGAACAGGATAGGGCCTCAGCCCCTCATTACAGGAATGGCGTAAGCTCATAGTGGCCAGAGCAAAGCCCTGCTCAGAGAGGCTCAGTGCCTGAGGGCACACGCACACCACCCCATCACTGCCTGTGCTCATTCTTGTCCTACACAAGGGGAGGATAAGGAGGACACCTCTGTGTTTGTTTGTTTGATTTGGTTTATTGTTGAGACAGGGTCTGGCTATGTTGCTCTGGTTGTCCTCGAACTTGCTATGTAGACCAGGCTGTCCTTGAACTCACAGAGACCACCTGCCTGTGCCTCCCAAGTGCTGGGATTAAAGGTGTGAACCCCATACACCTGTCCTAACTTCCATTTCTAAGGAATTGCTCAGAGTGGAAGCAATGATCAGTCTGGAATATGAAAGCAAGTAGATGAAAGCTCAGTATGTGAAATTGTATTTGTGTCTTCCTAGAGAGTTGAGAGAATTAACAAATGAAACATGTGACTCATCATGTTTATTACATACAAGATGAAGGTACAGTGCTATCATTTCCTTCTGATAGTCACATCTAATAGTTCTAAAAGCAATTCCCAGGATTCATGTCAGACTTATTTTATGAGACATTTAACCATTGCAAAATTAAATTTCATAAGAGAATGTGCCTATATAACTCCTCCGGAGTTACAGAGACAGAAATCTAACCCATCATTTCTATTTCCACAGAAAACCATTTAGTAGAACTGTGTTCCAGGGAAATGCTTACTGAGTTGTAGGCCTAACATACCCCTGGCTGTGTACTTCCTTGTGGACATTTTTCTTCATGCACATTTGCTTAGTTTATTAGTGCTGACAGCAGATGGTAGCACTTACTCATGAATTTACTTCTTAAACGGATCTAAAATGAATGTCACTAAAAAGATCCTAGCAGATTTGTTGTTCTTTCATTTCTGGAAAAAAAAAAAGTGTGTTAAACAAATCAGGTATAGGAGGTTTTCATCGTTATTGTTGTTGTTCTTTGATTTCAACACTTAATTTCTAAGGTAACTAAGGACTGCTTTCATTTCTCGCTCTGGCTTTCTACTGAGAAAGTGGAAAATACAGATATTATCTCCTGATGGGATCAGTTTTAAAAGAAAGGGCCATTGCTAGAAGCAGCTTTTGGAAAATACTGTCCTAATTGCCTTCTGTGGACACAGACAGCCAAGCTTTTGAAACCCTCTCCCCTGTCGCACTGTGTTATGGCAGCTTGGCACAGTAAAGTCATCAGAGCGGAGCAACGTCAATTAAGAAAATGCCTCCGTAAGGTCAGGCTATAGGCAATCCGATAGGACATTTTCTTGATTAGTGATTGATGAGGGAAGGTCCAGCCCATTGTGAGTTGATGCCATCCCTGGGCTGGTGGTTCTGGATTATGTAAGAAAGCACTGAGTAAGCCATAGGAAGAAAGCCAATAAGCAGCACACCTCCTTGGCCTATGTCAGCTCCTGCCTCCAGGTTCCTGCCCTGTTTGAGTTCCTGTCCTGACTCCTTCAGTGAAGGATTGTTACCTGGAAGTTTTAAGGTACTTAAATCCTCCCCAAGTTGCTCTGGTCACATTGTCTCATCACAGCACTGACAACTCTAAGGTACCTCCTTGACTGAATGCAAACTTCTAGTCTTATAGGATCAGCTGACTGAGTGTGACTCAGAAACATTGAGGGGTTGCCATTGTGTCTCCTCCAGCTTCCCTCTTTTGAGAGTAGCCAGCATTATTAAAAGACCTGATCACCTGAACTCCATCTCATCACATCTTTGTCTCCAACCTGGAAAAAAATTAATCTTCCTTATTTAAAACACCTGGGACTGGAGCCGATGCTGTTGCTCAGCAGTTCAGAGCACTTGCTCTGGTGGAGAACAGGTAGGGTTCCCGACATCCACCTAATGACCTACAGCTGTCCTTGGCTCTGGCTCCAAGGGATCTGATGCCCTCTTCTGGTCGTGTCCTCCACCCCCCAGCACTGGGTATACACAGTGCACATACATACATACACAAAATGCATATACACAGAAAATAAAAGTAGTAAATAAGACAGCTTCCAAAATCAATTTTTAAAAAATGATGCCAAACACTGTGATTGACAGGGCCTCCAGGATAGCACAGTCCACACTAATCCAGATATGAGCCAAGCTCATCCCATCCTAGAAAAGATGCAGCTCACAGAAGTGACTCCACCTACTCCCGAGACCTCTCAGGAGACTTCAAACTCCTCATCAAGAAACAAACAGTCCTTTCTACTTCATCTGTAAACTCAACCAGACTATCATCCAGCATACAGACTCACATGGATAGCATCCTTTTGATGTATGAATACCAGCCCCTGACTCAGATATCACCCAGCTGGCCCACTGCATGGAATGAAGAGAGAGAGGAGCTAGACCTTAACCTTGCTATACCCCAGTATCAGCTGGAGGTAGCCAGAATCAAAGTCAGCATCCCTAAATTCCTTGGGTACTATCTTCTTCTAAATGCTGCTCCTTGAAGTCATTTTCTCTTTTTGCTTTATATAAGTAAAAGAGAGTAATGTTAAATCCAGAGACTGCCCCTGTAGAGGAGATGGGCTAGACCCTATATCTTGCCTAGTACCATCACTAAACTGCTAAGCCCCTAGCACACAGCAGCCCCAAGAGAGACTGAGACAGTTGGGTTAATTTCTTAAATTGCAGCCTTATACCCTATCTAATATCATCACAAATATGCTAATCTCAGGGACCCTCCCCCTCCAAACTTAAAGACCCCACCTCCAAACTCAGAGACCTCTACCCCTCAAGTTTAGAGATCTCTACCTCCAAACTCAGAGATTCTCCCACCCACCCTCCAAGCTCAGAGACCTTTACCCATTAATGTCTACAAATGTAAAGAATTCCCTTTGTTCTGCAGATGGCTGCTGCACCTCCTACCCCAATTTCCCCTACTAGCATTAACAGAAGACCTGATTACCTGAAAATATTTGGCTGAAATTACTATATAAGCTGTATTTTGTGACTTCTGTAGCATCACCACCTGCATGAGTGGAGCTGGAGAGATGGCTCAGTTATTAAGAGCACTGGCTGTTCTTCCAGAGGCTTCAGGTTTGATTCCCAGCACCCACATGGTGGCTGAGAACCCTCTAAGTCAAGTTCCAGGGGACCCAGTACCCTTGGCCTCTGCAGGCAACTGCATTCACATGCATATATCCACTCACAGAGACACAAGCTTAATACCTAATTTAATATTGAAAACAATTAAATAATTTTAAAAACAAACAAAAGGGGCTGGAGAGATGGCTCAGTGGTTAAGAGCACCGGCTGCTCTTCCAGAGGACCCGGGTTCGATTCCCAGCACCCACATGGCAGCTAACAACTGTCTGTAGTTCCAGTTCCAGGCAAACACCAAGGCAAATAAATAAAATAAATAAATAAAGTTTTAAAAAAATTTTAAAAAAACAAACAAACAAACAAACAAAAAAAGGTCTCCAGGAGTTAGTATTGTGTTAATTATTAAGTGATTCCAGCACCTGATAGGTAGAGGTGGGAGAACCAAGAAGAATTGAGGTCATCCCCTACTGTACCATGAGTGTAAGACCAGCGTGGACTACAGGATAGGCTCTGTCAGAGAGAGGGAGAAGAGGGATGTGAAAGTTAGCAGTAGTAGCCCATGCCTATAATATTAGCACTTAGGACATAGATTCAGGAGACTCAAAAGTTCAGAAACATTCTCAGCTACAGGTGTATTTTGAGGCCAGCCTAGGCTGCATGAGACCCAGCCTCCCAGTCTCAAAAAAAAAAAAAAAAAAAAAGTCTCCATGAAAATAACCACTTAATTTAATTTATTTATTTATTCATTTGGTTTTTCTGTGTAGCCCTATAGAGCAGGCAGGCCTCAAACTAGCAGAAACTCTCCTGCCACTATAGAGTGCTGGGATTAAAGGCAAGCACCACCACTGCCCGGCTAGTAACCATATTTTTTTTTTTAAATTACAGATCCTTTTTTATAAAAATTGAAAATTATATAAGAATTATTGCTTGCAAAATGAATTTGAGAAAATACATCAATTCAAACCACATTGAATTCCAACAAGCAACATTTTTATATATAGTGTGGGCAATATTGGTTTCCTAGTGACTCAGAGCTGTTATTAACCTAAATGTCTGAAATATGAAATGCTTTGAAATCAAAAGCTTTTTGAACATCAACAAAAATTCCAAATTTTGAAGCATTTACAGTTGGGTTTTATATAAGAAATGTTCAATTTGTGAACAGTATGAAAATATTTCCAAACCTTGTGACATTTCTGGTCCCAAGCATTTAGGAAAATAAGAATTTACTTTCGGTATTTTAAAAAATTACTACCCCATCTGTCTTTGAAAAGTAATTATTGACCTGGTTAATTTTCTCCAACTAAGAGAAACTAGTACAGGCTAGAAAGCATTGGATTTTGAAATACATACAGTTTAACCATGTAATCAATTGAGGATGTTTTTGACACACTGCCAGAAGATTCTAATGGTTAGAAACACACTGAAAGGGTCTCATAGCCAAATGGTCTTTGAACTCCAAATTCTCTTCAAGTAAAGCCCCTTACTTACCTTCTAATGATAGGAATGCAACTGGACGCTTATTCTAACACAGTCACTTCCTGTGGCTGGCCACCGTCCTTCCTGTCCCTTTGTGCTGCTACTCCTATCTGTCACATCCATATACGACATAACCCAACACTACAGTGCCGTAACTTTTCATGTAATTTTATGATACTTAAATTGGTTGAAAAATTAAATTATGTCAAATTCATTACATTAAATCCAGTCTGTGTTTTGAGACAGGATATGTGTGGCCCAGCTGGTCTTGAACTTCCTTATCCTCCACTGCAGCCTCCAAAGTGCTAGAATTACAGGCATGTGCTGCCATCACATGTCTGGCCTCACTACTTACCCTTATCATCTAGGAAGCTTTTCTTCCTTCTTTCTCTCTTTTTTCCCCCTAATGGATTTAAGTTTTCTTTTGATATTAGTTATGGAAGGATCTCCTTTACTGTAGATGATGCATCAGATCTTGCAAGCAAGCAAAGCAATTCTCAGTTCATTTTCCCAGAAAAATGTGTATATTACCTTCATTTTTGAAAGTAGTTTTGCTCAATAAAGATTGTTGGTGTAAATTATAAGGGTCTCTGTGCAGGCTAATCAGTCATTCCTGTATGATCATCCCTCTCTTTGTTATTTTTCCTTTTATTGAAAATAGATTATTTTCTCAAGCAGTACATCATAATCATAGTAGTTTCCTCTTCCTCGGCTCCTCTTAGCTTCTCCTCCTCTTTGGAGCAGCTCCCTTTCTGTCTCTCATTTAAAAAGAACTCGTTTCTAAGATGTAGTGACAAAATACAACAAAATAAAATATGATAAGTTGAAGAAAAACTATCATATTGATGTTGAACACTGTAACTCAACAGGAGGGAAAGCCCCAGTGCAGGCACAGAGTCAGAGAGCCACTCATTCTCGTAGTCAGGAGTCTCATAAAATACTAAGTTAATAACTAAGATCTATATGCAGAAGACTTATGCAGAGCCGTGGAGGCTCTGTGCATGCTGCTTAAGTCTCTGTTAGCTTTAGCTAAAACTTCAGATACTATACTCAACAGTATTGAGTGGACAACCTTGCCTTTTCTGCTGTGGGTTTCTCTCCATTTAATTTAAGTTGGCTATAGGCTTGCTGTAAATTGCCTTTGTTATGTTTAGGTATGTCCCTTGTTTCCCTAATCTGTATGGGATTTTTATCATGGAGGGAGGTTGAATTTTGTCAAAGGCCTTTTCTGTATCCAATGATCATGAGGTTTTGTCTTTCAATTTGTTTATATGGTGTATGATGACATTTACTGGTTTTGTATATTAAATTATCCCTGCCTTTCTAAGATGAAGACTACTTATTCACGGTGGGTGATATTTTTGATATATTCTTGGATATGGTCTGCAAGTATTGTATTGAATATTTTTGCATCTATGTTCATGGGAAATCAGCCCATACTTCTTTTATGGAGACTTTATGCAGTTTGGGTATCAGGGTACCTGTGATCTCATAAAATGAATTTGGCAGTGCTCTTTCTGTTTCTGTTTTAGGTATATTTTGAAGAGTATTATTGTTAATTCCTCTTTGAAAGTCTAGTAGAATTCTGCTCTGACTGAAGCCTGAACTTTTTTTGCTTGGGAGACTTTTAATGACTGCTTCTATTTCCTCAGTGGCTATAGGTCTATTTAAATTGTTTATCTGATCTTGATTTAACTTTGGTAAATGGTACTTATTGAAAAAATTACCCATTTCTTTTAGATTTTCCAATTTGGTAGATAGAGTATAGTTTAAAATGTTTTCTTATGATCCTCTGGATTTCCTCAGTATTTTCTTTATGCACTCTTTTTTATTTCTGAATTTGTTTATTTGGATATTCTGTCCTTTAGTTAGTGTGGATAAGGGTTTATCTATCTTGTTGATTTTCTCAAAGAACCAATTCATTGATACGTTGTATTGTTCTCTTTATTTCTATTTTATTGATTTCAACCCGCAGGTTTCATTTTTTTTTCTTGCCATCTACTACTCTTGGATGTGCTTTTTTTTTGTTCTAGAGCTTTCAGATGTGATGTTAAATTTTTAAATATGAGATATGTTCAAATTCTTTTTTTAACATTTATTTTTATTTTTATGTGACTTGGTGTTTTGCCTGCATGTATAACTGTGTAAGGGTCTCAGATTTTGGAATTACAGACAATTATTAGCTGCCATGTGGTTTCTGGGAATCGAGCTCAGGTCCTCCAGAAGAACAGTCAGTCAGTGCTCTTAACCACTGAGCTATCTCTCAAGCCCCAAATTCCTTTTTAATGTAGGCACTTAGTGCTATGAACTTAACACTGAACACCACTTTCATGTGTTCCAGAAGTTTGGTTATGCTGTGTATTTCTTTTCATTGAATTCTAGAAAGCCTTTCTTTATTTCTGTCTTGACTCATTTTTTCATTCAGTGGAGAGTTGTTCATTTACATGTGAGTTTTTTTGTTGTTTGTGTTGTTCAAATCCAGCTTTAATCTGTAGTTGTCCGTTGAGACTGGCTTTGTGTCTGAGTATGTGCTCAATTTTGGAGAAAATTCCCAAGATGCTGAGAAAAGGTATATTATTTTGTGTTTGGGTGAAATGTTCTGTAAATATCTGTTGGGTCATTTGTTTTATAACTTCTGCTAGCTGCAATATATCTCTGCTTAGTCTGCATGGCCTGTCCACTAGTGAGAGTGGGGTATTAAAGTCAGCCACTGTCAGTGTGTGAGGGTCAACATGGGATTTAAGCTGTACGGGTGTTTCTTTTACAAACTTGGATACTGAGATGTTAATAATTTAAATGTCATCTTGGTGGATTTTTCCTTTGATGAGTATATAGTGTCCTTCCCTATCTCTTTTGATTAATTTTAGTTTGAAGTCTATTTTGGTAGATATTAAAATGGCTATGCCAGCTTGCTTCTTAGGTCCATTTACTTGAAAGATCTTTTTCTAACCTTTTAATTTAAGGTAATATCTATCCTTGATGCTAAGGTACATTTCTAGGAGGGAGGCTGCAGCTGGTGATCTAGGAGGACGGTTGCAGCTGGTGATCTAGGAGGGAGGCTGCAGCTGGTGATCTAGGAGGGAGGCTGCAGCTGGTGATCGAGGAGGGAGGCTGCAGCTGGTGATCGAGGAGGGAGGCTGCAGCTGGTGATCGAGGAGGGCGGCTGCAGCTGGTGATCTATTGCAGCAGTAGAGAGGCTGGGGCTTAG
The DNA here is from genome assembly GCA_004025045.1 of Sigmodon hispidus. Taxonomy (NCBI): domain Eukaryota; kingdom Metazoa; phylum Chordata; class Mammalia; order Rodentia; family Cricetidae; genus Sigmodon; species Sigmodon hispidus. The sequence continues at coordinate 60,767 of PVIH01008517.1, forward strand.
GGAAAGGAGTGAATGGAGAAAGCCTATACCTGGTTTTGATCATTCCTCTTTGCATGAGGAGTATTGAAGAATGTCTCCTTGTTTTGGATTCTCAGCCATTCCACAGTGATACATGTTTTGTTATATCAGTCATCAAAGTTCGTGAATTTTCAAGCAGTATTTTTTTATTATTTTGTCCACTGCTTTCTCCTCTCCTCAGATTCCTATTACATGTGTTTTGCTGCAGTCGAGGCTGCTCTCTAGGTGTGTGAGGCTCACTTTCTCCATAGTTTTCCTCCACTCTTTTCAAAATGAATATTTGTTTTAACTGGTTCTTCCTCTTGTCATCTCACATCTGTTGTTGAACTTACCCAGTACATTTCACTGTGTGCAGAATTTCCATCAGCTTCTTCCTGGGGTTTGTTTTCATTAATGACATCAGTCTGTTTGCAGAATTATTGGCATCATTTACCCCTTTAATTCTGTAAACCAACTTTAAATCTTTAACATATCTATATGGTGTGAATTCTTGATAAATCCAATGTTTTGGCCCACTTAGAATCCATTTTTATTTTTAAATGCATCACCCTGTGTGTTGTCTTTATGTATACCATAAATTTCTTTGAAAACTGGAGACTTTGGACAAAACATTACAGAAACCCTAGATTCTAACAGCTTTCTCTGAGGGCTGTCTCTTTACTGCTGTTGCTGTTACTCTTTCTGGTAATATATTGTATATTTAATAAAATAATAGTCTGTAATATCAAAGGACACAATCACCCACAGCCAAGCATGAAGGTCAGGGAGTGGTGACCACGCCTTTAATCCCAGCACTGGAGGCCTGGGATTAAAGACTTAACAGTTTGCAGTGGTGGCTTCCACCTTTAACCCTAGCTCTAGGAGAGCTGAACCAGGAAGGAAAATAGCTGCACAGAGGAGAAAAGGAAGGAGTTCAGCTTCTTCAGCCTCTTCCCCTGCTGCTGAGGAGGGATAAGCTTGGATTTGAGGATTCGTGGAGTTGTGGAGTTGCCTGCATGAGAACTGGCTGTGGTTTGTTTCTCTATCTCTCTGATATTTCAGTTTTTCCCTGATACCTGGCTCCGGGTTATTTTATTTTTATTATTATTATTATTATTATTATTATTATTATTATTATTCCAAATAGAATTTGTGCAATACTTCTGTTTGTTTTAGGAACTTCCCTGAGCTTCAGCTTTGGAATTTGTCTTCCCTATCCGCGTAGCCACTGATATGTCTGTTATTTTTCTTTGTCTTTGTTTTTGTTACTGCTATCTGTGTTTTGCTTTTTTTTTTGAGACAAGGTCTCACTGTGATGCTCAAGCTGGTGGGCTTCATGATCCTCCTGCCTCAGGCTCCAAAAAGAGTGAAATTATACCCATGGGTCTGTCCCTGTGTTTGGCTTTCTATTTTCATTTAAAAAAAATTTTATCCTGTCTTCCTCAAATGACTCAGCTGCATCTGTGGAGTTTACAGGTTGATGGAGATTATGTTCAGACACGCCATGCACATATATTGCTTCCTGCTTTTGCCACTGGCTAGGATGTGGGCGAAGCACACTAGGACTTCAGATCCTGTTCAAGCCAATCTTGGCTTTCATTTCCTGGCAGCCTGTGTCTTTCCTGTGTTTGTATCATTCCCTCAACCAGGGATGCCTGCAGAACTGTCTTTCCCTCCTGTGACTGCCTCCATTCCAGGATCTCCCCCTTAAAATGGAACTGCTTCCCTGTAGGCTGACCAAGAGGAGGAAAAGCAGCCAAGAGAAGCTGCTGGGAGGCCCTAAACTGGATCCAGCTACATGCCTGTTTTATTTAGTCCACATCGTGTTTAAAGATATTGTATCAGCATTTAAATTTAAGAGCTTTTCCATAAACTAATTTTGTAGATCATTTTGACAGCAGAGCTAGCATGTAGAACCTGTATTCTCATGTGGCCCAGTTGGCTGGTTCAGGGTAGGAGACACAGCCTTGAATTGCTGTCTTCTCCAGCTCCCATGGTCCTAATATATTTAGCCAGCATTCTCCCTCCAAGTCATCTGCATAGACTCCATAACTGTTTGAGTTGATGATATCCATTACAGTGGCTAATATCAATGTAAATAAGCTACCATCAATAATTGCTTGTGTTGGTAGACCTTCTACATGGATTACTCACTATAGAGAAACCTTCAGACTCTCCATTGTTTGTGTCCAAAGACTGGCAGCAGAATGATCTGCAGCTTATAACTAGTCATTCCTTTAGAGAGGACGTGGAATTATGTGATGGGGATTTCAGGTTACAGAAACAGCCCTGTACATTTGAGAGAAATGATGCAGGCCACGCCCTCTACACCTTGCTGTGCTCTCAGAAGATGTGCCCATGGATGTTGGGAGGAAGATAGCATGCTGAAACAATAAGCAAATGTAAGCTTAAAATATGTAAATGACTTTGGTACATTGTCTACTAACAAAGTAGGGGAATGCTTTGTTCAGGTTAGTGGTCTTCTTGTACATCACCAAAGAAAAATTAAAGAATAATTATAAGCCAAAGAGAAACATTGGCTAGCCAAGACAGAACCAAGAACGTATATCTAATTTATAGTATGTAAATGCCATGTATTCTCCACTGTGTTTGATAGTGAATCAATGAATAACTCCTTCAAACAGCCTTTGCTATGTTTGCATTATAATTGTATTTTAAAGTAGAAAGTCAACCTGAATGTTAATCAGTGACTTGGAATTTAAGGTGGATGTTTATCTTAAAAGAGCAGAGCTGTTGATATGGCTTAGTAGGTGTATTAATCACTGTTCTATTGCTGTGAAGAGATACCATGACCACAGAAATTCTTACAAAAGAAAGCATTTAAATCAGAGCTTGTTTACAGTTTCAGAGGTTTAGTCCATTATCATCATGGTAGTGAGCATGTTGGCATCATGCATACAATTAATGAAATCCATCATGATCTGTAGACCAAGAGAGAACTTGTGCCCACCCTGACTTTGAAACCTCCAAGTCTACTCTTTGTAACACACTTCCTCCAACAAGGTCACACCTCCTAATCCAGTCCTTCTAATCCTTCTCACATATAAGAGACTAAGGGGTCCATTCTCATTCAGACCAGCACAGTGAGTTAAAGCCCTTACAGCTGTGGCTGATGACAGGAGGTCAAGCCCTTGATCCCAGTGGTCAAAGGCCAGGAACAATTCCTGCATTGTCCTCAGATCTCCACATGTGTGCAGACACACACAGGAAGAGGGAGAGAGAAACTGTACAAAATTTAAATAATAAAAAGAAAGGCAGATTGTTTAACTTTTCTAAGTAGTTCGGTGACAGCTTGAATTGTTACAGGAGCATCCGATACTCGGGCAACCATTTTTTGTCCTACATCCCTGCAAGACAAATGAATTCATGAGTGCTGTGCTGAGAAATCCACAGACAATCAATAGGTAAGAAACACCTTCAAGACACACTGTACTCTACTGTGACTTTAAAAGTATAAATCTTTTCATGCAACTCTAAAAGCCAGACTGAAATAAGAAGTATTCTTTTTAATAGTAATGGTGAACACATTGATTTTGACTGTGTGCTAAGTGTCCTGAGTTTTAGATGTCTGAACACATTAGGCTTTTATAACACCCAGTAATGATAGACCACTGTTTTACTTAGTTTTCAGACAAGAAGGCTAAAGCACAGAGCAGTTAGGTGACTCTGATGAAGTCACACAGCTAATTTAGCGTAGGACTAGGATTTGAACACAAGCATTTTTACCTCAGCACCACTATTTTAACTACCACACTCAGCTCAACAACTGCTTACATTCACATGAAAGCTTCAGGCCATTCATCATGAGGAGTCAGAGGCCCTAGTCTATTTTTCCCTTCCACTACCTTGGTGAGATCCTCATATACTCAAGGATCACAAATCCAATTAATACCAAGTGGCTAGCATCAAGGTTTCTGGGATTCCAAGCAAACCTGCATCTTGAGGAAAGGCCTCATTTCTTTCCCCTTGGCCACTCTCTGATTCTTCAACAGATACTATGATACATCATTTATATTACATATGCCTCACTTGTTTCCTAGAAATGTCAACTACATCACATCATGGCTAAGCATCGTGGGGCCAGTTGTTGGTCTGAATCTACCTCTGAGCTATGCTAAAGCAACATCACAGGATAAGTGATTTGTTGACGAGCAAGGTAAAGCACAAAGCCTGGGTTCATGCTTTGTTGTTAGAAAGATGAGGGTATCTTACTCTTAGCTACACCTCGGCTCTGGGGTCAGTATGCATCGTTTTTATTAACACTAACTAGTTCTTTAGTGTCCCGGTTATTAGAGGTGTTTGCCCTGCTACGCATACAACCTCAGGAGTAGGTGGTTTTATTTTGTGGCCAATATTCTGGATATAAGGCTTTACTGCCCTCCTTTATTCTCTTTGCTTTTTTCTTGTTCTTGTTCCCCAGCTTCTGCTGATCCTAGAAACCGCAGTATGAAAAACACCAAGAATATACCTGGGAAGCCCTGGTGTTTATGGAAATAGAACTGCAGTATCTCATGTCACCAAGATTTGATCCAGAGTTTGTTCTTTGGGAAGAAAACATCTGCAAACCTGTTTGGAATAGTGGTTGTATGGAAGGAACACATCACAGATTCAGATCACTATAAATAGCAAAAATGAATATAATTCAGTGACATTGTAATTCTGGTGTCTGTGGTGGTTTGAATGAAAGTGGGTTCCATAGGCTCATAGGGAGTGGCGTACTTTGAAGGGATTAGGACATGTAGCTTTGATGGAGGAGTGGGTCACTGGAAGTGGTCTTTGAGGTTTCACATTCTCAAGCCAGGCGCATTGTCTCTCTCTTCCTGCTGCCTACAATCCAGATGTACAGCTCAGCCACCTCTGAGAATGAGTAGAAGTAGAAAAGGTTTCATCTGAACTGCTAGGGAAACTACAAGCAAATGTACAGTGCTGAGCTGTACATATTCCTGCCAGGATGGGACTGTGTGTATGTGCTTGCTGGGCATTCCGCTTACTGATTAACGTCCTCACAGCTTCTGCAAGGGGCTCTTCCCTTCACCTCCCTAATAGAAACAAGGATTTCTCAGCAAATCATTTCCCAAGCCTGTTCTCGTGTGTGTGTGTGTGTGTGTGTGTGTGTGTGTGTGTGTGTGTGTGTGTGTGTGTGTGTGTGTGTGTACTTATTGGGAAATACTAGTTATTCTTTGTTAACAAGCTCTGAGATATTAACCTATTAGCTCATGCCTAGCTGAGGTTTGGTTTTGGTTTTTGTACTTTTGGTTCTGGGGATTGAACTCAGAGCCTTGCACACGCTAACTAAGCAAGCTCCTTTTGACCTCTTTTTAATATTTATTTTGACACAGAGTTGGCCTTGAGCTTACTTTGTAGCCCAGACAGGTCTTGAACTCCTGTCCTCCTGCATTATCCTCCTCATAGCTGGGACTATGTGCCTGTCCCACAAGGCCTGACTTACCAGGGCCTTTCAGTGGGTGCTCATTCACTCTGACACCTCCCTCGTTCATGGTGAATCATGATGTTGAAGGTGAGGACACTATTTTGGGGCCTGGCATGGTAGCATATGCCATTAATTCCAAGAGTCTTCCAACAAAATTATACTCTCTATGTGAAAACAGAAAATACAGGTGGCAGATATACTGAGAGAAAGGGCATGGAGCTAGGTGCGTGGGGAAGGACTGGAGGGAGTGCAACACCATCAGAATATACTGTATGAAAAACATTTTTTAATTAAAAAATATGGGGTCTTCTAGCATTCAGGAGGCAGAGGCTGGTTAGTCTCTGAGTTCAAGGGCAGTCTGATTTATATAGCAAACTACTGGCTAGAAACTGCATGGTGAAATTCTATCTGAACAAAAGAACGAATAAGAAAAAGAAGCCTCATGATGGATAAGAAAGACTTCAGTCTGCTGTGGAGAAGGGATTCTCCAGCCAGTGGGAAAAGCAGAGTCAATTATGACCCAATCAAAACTGGGGTTTCCCCATTTACCCCCTCATGATAGTGTAAGGTGCCTGCATGATCCTGAAATAAATAGCAGGATGTGGGGTTCTGCTTTGTAAAAACACCTTTTACTTAATCCACAGTGATAATCCAAAAAGGCTTTTAATTTGAGGTTAAATCAAACATGAATCTATTCTTAGAGGTATTTATCATACTTGTACCATATGGGAATGCCCACCCCTCTCTCCACTGCTAAGGACTTACAGCCTGCCACATGCTGGGAAAGCGATTTACCACTGAGGCTCTCATCAGGAATTTTTAAAAATATATTTTACATGTATTCATGTATCAGTGCATGTGTATGTGCACATGTGTGTGCAAGTATCTATGGGAGCCAATGGGAATAAATATATTGGGGCCCTGGAGTTGGAGTGGCAGCTGTGCACTGACTGACGTGAATTCTAAAAGCATAACTCAAGGTCCTCTGCAGGAGCAATAAATGCTCTTGTTTTATCATTTTTTTGAGACAGGGATTCTCTGTATAGCCCTGGCTGTCCTGGAACTCCCTCTGTAAACCAGCATGGCCTTGAAAAACCCACCTGCCTCTGCCTTCTGAGTGCTGGGATTGAAGGTATATATCACCACTGTCAGGCAGCAGGAAGCTCTTAACCTCGGAACTATCTCAGATCTCTCACCTGATGCTCTTACATGCTTCAAGTTCTTACAGACTGAACTCTGAGTTAGGTGCTAGGGGATACATGACCTGGAGAACGCTTTGTCCAGTGGAGACAGACAGAAGGAGACTGAACCACAGGATACATGCTCTAACTGAGGAGGTCGGGGAGTAGGTCTCAAGGTAGCTTTTGAAGCAAAGAAATGTGAGCAGACTGATGGAAGACATGCCATCTGTCCTCCCAGGAGGTGGTGACTCGTCATGCCAGGAGTCATGCCAGACTCGTGGTCACACCGAGAATTTGTTCTTGACCCGAGAACCACAAAAAGCAACTGAAAGGATTTGAGATGCTAAAGTAGTCACGTTTGTATTTTAGAGAGAAAGCACTTTTTTTTTTTTTTTTTAAAGATTTATTTATTTATTATGCATACAGTTTTACAGAAGAGGGCACCAGACCTCATCATAGATGGTTGTGAGCCACCATGTGGTTTTGCTGGGAATTGAACTCAGGTCCTCTGGAAGAACAGTCAGTGCTCTTAACCTCTGAGCCATCTCTCCAGCCCCGAGAGAAAGCACTTTTAAAATTCTGCTGCTACATGCAACTATCTCACAGATGTTTTTCAGGATTTTCCATCGTTGCTTTGATAAAGTAGAGGATGACAAGTGTCTGACCAAGTACCAAGGACATGTTTCAGATCTTTCCTGGGGCCTTCCTAAACAAAGCTTGCTGGTGTCTCCAGAATCCTGAGTCACCTGCAGCAGGTGAATCTCTGTTTTCTGATGTGTCAAATGTCTGAAAATGTATTTAACCCAGGAAATCAGTTTGCTGGGTTTTTTTAAGACCACATTAAAAGAAAGTATCAATTGTATTTCACATAGTGAAAGTACTGCTATCTAATGAGTTTTGATTTCAACCAGTCATCTGTCCTCAGTGATGGGATTTGTTCTGAAAAAAAAAACATCGTTAGATGCTTCATCCACATGGGTGAGCATCAGCATCGTCAGGAAATGGTACAGCCTACTGCACACTAGCTTAAGTAATGTATGCTGTCATATATATGGTTTTCTCAATGTTCTGCCTTCATGCAGCATGGCTGTATACATGCAGTCTGTGTATACATGTATATAAAATCTAAATAGGAAACTCATGTGTCTGTAGAGGTAAAGTAGGTTTATGCTGGTTTGTAATACAGAAAGATTTCCAACTCTAAGGAACAGAGATTTGAAAGTAAGCAAGCAGATTAGTTCCTTCCACTTCAAAGACTACGGCATGACCTCATTACTGCTGGCCAGTGAGCTGATGCCACTGGGACGGAGGCAGTATTGAATTGTCTGGTGCCCATGGCTCTGGATACTCTTATGGAGTCTCAAGCTGCTCCTCTGGGTTTGTGTTCTGTTGTTTTTAATACAGGGTCTCATACTGTAGTTTGAGGAGGCCTAGAAATCAATATGTAACTGAGGCTGGCCTCAAACCCACAATAATCTCCTGCCTCAGCCTCCAGAGCTCTTGGATTACAGGTGTAAAATAGCATCCTCTCATTATGCATTCCTTTTCTAGGATTCTTTTAAAACAGCAGCACAACCTCACTTTCCTTTTTATGTTGTCAGTAGTGACATCTAGTGGTCTTGAGACTAGTGCTTTTCAGTGCAAATCCTTTTTCATAAAATATTAAAAATGAGCTCAAACCTACATGTATTCTATGTTCAAATTAATCTATACAGTAATAAACAGTAATAAACTCATACCTCTGTGGTGCTTTCTTGGATTCCTTTCAAAGTTGCCAAGTGGCTTCAGGAAGCCATCACTAGTTACAAAGAAAGCTGTTGACAAAGGCAGTTTGTGTTGTTAACATGAACCACAGCCCAGCAGATCTGCAGCCTTCAGCAACTACCACTTGCCAGGCCTTGCATCATGCCTGGTACCTCAGTAAGTATCTTGGATATTTATCACCAAGCCATGGGATGCAGGTCTAAAAAATAGAAATTTGATCAGAGGCTGAAAGGCCAAGAACATTTAAAAAGTAGCCATGAGTAGTATTCAATAAAGCATCCTCAGTGGGTTTTCATCTATGAAGGTAAGGCTATTAATACCGATAATCCCAGCACTTGAGAGGCTGAGGCAGAAGTATTGTCATGAGTTCAAGGCCACACTTTGCTACATAATTGCTATGGTATTATACTCTTGTACAATGTAAATATTTGTTCTTCCCTATTGGTTTAATAAAATGCTGATTGACCAGAAGGCAGACAGGAAGTGTGGGTGGGGCTACCAGACTAAGAAAGCTCTAGGAAGAGGAAGAGTAGAACAGAGATACCAGGCAGATGCAGAGGAAAGAAGATGAAAGTGCTCTAAGAAAAGATACTAAACCACTTTACTAATCATGGGTTAGTTTAAGAGTAAGAGTTAGCAAGTCATATGCCTGGACCATAGGCCAGACAGCATGTAATTAATAAAAGACTTTGTGTGATTATTTGGGACTGTGGGTCCAGATCTTAGAGTTAGGCTGGACCAGAAACTTTTTACTACACATAATGACTATCAAGCCAGACCAGTCTGTTTATCAAAACTCTAGCAACAAAAATAAATAAATATAGTGGTAGTTGTCACTTGATTATCCCCACATCTTTATTTTATTGATAGTTCATGTGCATTGCATATAGATGTTCTTGTACCACTGGCATTGTGGCTAAACAATCAGAATGTATAGAAAATTTTAAATTATGGAAAATTCTAAACATCAGAGTGAAAACTGTTATGAACACTTACATCCCTACAAGTCAGCACTAGCAAACCAAGATTTTCCCATATTTGTTTCATTTAGTTGTTTAGTTGTTCCAAAGCCATAAAACAAATTTTAGACCTTATGGTATTTATTTCTATTGGTACAGACTTTATTTGACCTTGTCCATTCACTTTTGCTCTGTTTCCAATTGTTGAACATTGAAATCCCTAAACTTTCAAGTTTTTTTCTCTGCCTTTATCCATGATGGTAAAATTCATACTGTGATTGTTAACTTACTAATGTCTTTGGGCCACTTTTATTTACAATGAATACAATCAATCTAATGAGTATAGCCAAACCAGATTAGATGGGCTGGATCAATAATACTGTTTTTTCCCCACAGGCTCATTCATAGGTTGGAGAGTTGGCAGTAATGTTGAAGTGGGACTTTGTCATAGTCAGTATTTTGTTGCTGTGAAGAGACACCATACTCACTGCAACTAATTGGCGCTTTCTTACAGTTTCAGAGGCTTAGTTTATATCACTGTAGTAGAGAGCATGGTAGCACTAAGGCAGACATGGTGCTAAAGGATGTAGTTGAGAGTACTACATCCATGATCTGCAGGCAGCAAAGAGAAAGACACTGAGCCTGGCTTAGGCTTTTAAAACCTCAAAACCAACCCCCAGTGACACTTCTTCCAACAAGGCCACACCCCTTAATCCCTCACAAGTAGTGCAATGATAACTAAGCATTCAAACATATGAGCCAATAGGGTTTATTTTTAGTCAAATCACAGAAGACCTAATGGGAAGTAATTATGTCAGACGGCTCCATCCTCATGAATAAACTAATGCTGTCTCACAGGATTAGGTTAGGCAGGACTTTAGGGACTAGATTAGTTCTCTTGAAATATATTGTTATAATTGGACCCTATACTCCCCTGAATGGGATCTGTCATCTGCATGTACTCCCTCTGTTGAGATGCCATCCACCGTGAGATCCTCACCAAGACTAAACAAGTGCTGCCCGTGTCATGCTCTTCTATCTCTGAATTTTGAGTTGTTTTTTTTGTCAGCTTGACACAAACTAGAATTATCTGGAAAGAGGAAACATAATTGAGAAAATGCCTCCAGAACATCAGCCCTTAGGCAAGTCTGTGGAACATTTTCTTGATTAATGACTGATGTGAGAGGACCCAGCCCATTGTGGGTGGTGCCAGACTGGGAAGATGGTCTTGGGTTGTATAAGAAAGCAGGATGGGAGACTGGAGAGATGGCTTAGAGGTTAAGAGCACTGACTGCTCTTCCAGAGGTCCTGAGTTCAATTCCCAGATCTGGTGCCCTCTTCTGGCATGCAGGTAAATAATCTCAAAAAGAAAAGGAAAAAAGGGGCTGGAGAAATGGCTCAGAGGTTAAGAGCACTGACTGTTCTTCCAGAGGTCCTGAGTTCAATTCCCAGCAACCACATGGTGGCTCACAACCATCTATGATGACATCTGGTACCCTCTTCTGTGTACTGTATACATAATAAATAAATAAATAAAAATCTTTAAAAAAAAAAAAAAGCAGGATGATTGAGTCAGTAAGTAGTACCTCTTGCATGTCCTATACTTCAGTTCCTGCTTTGACCTCTCTCTCATGGATGGACACCTGAAAGTGCAAAATGAAATAACTGTTTCCTCCCCATGTTGCTTTCCATCATGATCTTTATCACAATAAAAAAGTGACTAACTCACTCCAGATCAAACACACTCTGGTTCCCATGAACACTGCACATACTGGTGTACATACATACATTCAGACAAAATACTCATACATATTAAAAACCTTTTAGAAAAATAAAATAGGAATTTACTATTGCAATTCTGCTCATAGTTGAACATAATTATATAGTTTTTAACTATTTAAAAATCTAAAGATAACTTATTTTTAGAAAAAATATATATGCACTTATGAGCAGCGCCTGGGAGAGCCCGTGGGTCTGTGTCTTGCTTCAACGGTGTTTGGACAGAGCAGACCCTGGGACTCCTCCTTTGTCAGCTCCCAGCTGCAGCCTCCGGGACCACCTAGTCGCCTCCTGCCTTTGCGGATCAGCCATGACCTCCCAGGTTCGTCAGAACTATTCCTCCGAAGTGGAGACCGCTGTGAACCGCCTGGTCAACTTGCACCTGCGGGCCTCCTACACCTACCTCTCTCTGGGCTTCTATTTTGATCGGGATGATGTGGCTTTGGAGGGTGCTGGCCACTTCTTCCGCGAATTGGCCGACAAGAAGCGGGAGGATGCCAAGCATCTGCTCAAAATGCAGAACGAGCTTAGGGATCACGCACTCTTCCAGGATGTGCAGAAGCCATCTCAAGATGAGTAGGGTAAAACCCTGGAGGCCATGGAAGCTTCCTTGGCCCTGGAGAAGAACCTGAACCAAGCCCTCTTGGATCTTCATTCCCTGGGTTCTGCTTGCACAGATTCTCATCTCTGTGACTTCTTGGAAAACCACTTCCTACATGAGGAGGTGAAGCTCATCAAGAAGATGAGCAACCACCTGACCAACCTCTGCAGGGTGACCGGCCCCCAGCCAGCTCAGACTGGCGCGCCCCAGTCCTCTCTGGGAGAGTATCTCTTTGAGAGACTCACTCTCAAGCATGACTAGGAGGCCTTGCCTTCCAAGGGGCTCCCTCTGCTGTGCACCAGCCAGCCTCAAGACCTTCACCTGAACTAGGCAGCTTTGTAACTGCCTTGGAGCCCCTCCCAAGTCTTGGACCAAGCAAAAATAAAGCTTTTTGAAACAGCAAAAAGAAAAAAAAAAAAAAAAAAAGAAAAAATATGTGCGTGTGCACACACAACCAGTAAATTTATATGAGAATGGTCCTATGCTCCTTAAAATCGATCTATAGGATAAAACCTAGCTCAAGGATCCTGTCTGATAACTTTGCACACTATGGGCAAGAGGAAAAAGAGTACTGTTATGTATATACATATACAATGTATTAAATGCACAATGAACAAATCATCTAATATTTATAGGCAAAGAGTCTAGAGTGGGGCTGAGGGAACAATCTGGACAGAAAATGTAAACTGCAAGCATGAGGACCTCAGTTCAGGTCCCCAGAAGCAATGTAACAGCTGGGCATAATGGCACACAGCCGTAACCCTAGCACTGTAAAGACAGAGACGAGTGGTCTTGGCTCTCTGACCTAATCAATGAGATCCAGGTTCAGTGATTCCCTGTCTCAGACAATATTATGGAGACTGAATGAGCAAGGAAGATACCTGTTTCCAAATCCAGTGTTAAAGGGTAAAACACACTTCAGCAAATTACAATGTTGTGTTCAGTCATGACTGAAATGAAACACTGTCCAGGTGTCAACACAGGTGAGTGCTAAAAGAGGTGAGGAAGCATAACATTCCATACCATGAAAATGTAAGTGCTTTGTGTCCTGCACTTTAAACCCAGCCATCTTGAGTCTACTACAGTGATGTTTAAAAAGCAAGCAACAAAAACCCCTCCTGCACAAGATTAGAGAACAAATCTCATTTCAATAATGTATTGCCTCTGACATAGTTATTGCAATATAAGCAACTGACCTTAAGCAACTTGGGGAAGAAAAGGCTTATTTCATCTAACTCTTTCACTGAGGGAAGTCAAGACAGAACTCAAACACATAGGAACAGAAAGCAGGAGCTGATGTGGAGACCTTGAAGAGGTGCTGCTTACTGGCTTGCTCTTCCTGGTTAGCTCAGCCTGCTTTCTTACAGCACCCAGGACAACCAGCCTAGGGATGGCTCCACCCACAATGAGCTGGGCTCTCCCATGTTAATCATCAAATAAGAAGATATACCAAATTTTCCCATGAGCGAATCTGGTGGGAGTATTTTCCCACTTGAGATTTCCTCTTTCAAAACGACTCTAGCTGGTTTCAAGCTGGCATGAAACTAGCCAGCACAGCCACTAATAGTCAAGATCACTGGTAGAGGACCTGTGGAGGGAATTGATACTTCTTACTGGATCTGATTAGGGATGTGGCATGCTTACATCCTCTGCACATCCTAAGGGAGCAGTAGTACTCTTAGCACCAGGTTTTCTGTTTCATAGTTTCAGATTATCTGGGAAGCAGAATGCACTGAAGTGAAGACTTGTGATGATGGCTGCCTGAAGTTCTGGAGATTGTGTCAGAGTGGTTTACTCCCAAACTGAGGGAAATCTGGAAATGAAAACTATAGGAATCTAAAAGCAACCTCAGAGGCAAACCAGACCAACAGAATACAAGAGATGGAAGAGAGAATCTCAAGCACTGGGACAAGATAGAAGAAATGTTGTTGACTTCAGTCAAACAAAATGTCAAATCTAAGCTGCAAGGAGAAAAGACCAAGTAACAAATAAAGGTAGGCCCACTAATAATACCTGCCATCTTAATGGAGATTTTAGCACCAGCTCTAAGATACCACAGATGCCAGCCCAGATTTCTATACAGAGCAAAATTTTCAATCACAATAAATGGAGAAATAAAAATATTCCACTATAAAACCAAATTTAAGCAACATCTATATACAAAGGGAAACAAATCTGAAAACACAGGGATAAATAATTCCAGACCATCAAATCAAAAGGGGAAAACCCAGGTCTCAACACAAAAATAACAGGAGTCAACAAATACCACTCATTGATAACTCTCAGCATAAACTGTTGCAGTTCCCTAATTTAAAAAAAAAAAAAAAAACACAGACTGGGGCTGGAGAGATGGCTCAGCGGTTAAGAGCACTGACTGCTCTTCCAGAGGACCCGGGTTCAATTCCCAGCACCCACATGGCAGCTCACAACTGTCTGTAGTTCCAGTTCCCAGTTCCAGGCAAACACCAAGGCAAATAAATAAAATAAAGTTTAAAAAAAAAAAAAACACAGACTAACAGATGGATTCAAAAACAGGATCCAGCCTTCTGCTGCATCCAAGAAACACAGTTCAGCATTGACAATGAAGAGTAGGCATTACCTCATGGTAAAGAGTTGAAAAAAGATATTCCAAGCAAGAGAGCCTAAGAAGAAAGTTGGTATAAGCATTTAATATCTTCCCAAAAAAACTTCAAACTGAAACTAATCAGAAGACTACATACTCATCAAAGGAAAAATCAACCAAGAGAACAATGCAGTTCTTAACATCTGTACATCTATACACTAAACACAAGGACAACAAATTCATAAAAGAAACACTACTGCAGCTTCATCACCTACCAACCCTCACACAGAGGTAGTGGGGCAAAGACAGGTCATCCAGACAAACACTAAACAGAGAAATGTGGGAGTTAATGTCATGCATTAAATGGACCTGGCAAATATTTACAAAATATTTCACCCAAACACAAAAGAATGTATCTTTTTCTCAGCATCTCATAGAACTTTCTCAAAATTGACCACATACTTAGACACAAAGCAAGTCTCAACGGACACAAAGTTGAATCCTATCTGGCCACCATAGATTAATATTGAATATCAACAATGACAGAAACAACAGCATTTATAAACTGAACAACTCACTATTGAACAAAAATATGTCACAATAGCAATTAATAAATTAAAACTTTTTAGACTTGAAAAAAATGAAAACAACATACCAAAACCTATGGGACCCAATAAAAGTAGGCTTGAGAGACAAGTTAATAGCACTAAGTGTTGACTAAAAACTTGAAGAGCTCTCATAATAGCAACCTAATGGCACATCTGAAATTTCTAAAACAGAAAGAAATCAGACCCAAAGGTAGAAGATAAGAAATAATTAAACTCAGGACTTAAATCAATAAAATAGAAACAAACAAATACAAGGAATCAATGAAATGAAGAATTGGTTCTTGGAGAAAATCAGTAAGACTGATAAACATTTAGTCAAACCAACTGATAAACAGAATGATCCAAATTAATAAAATCAGAGATGAAAGGGGACCACAATAACAAGCATCAAGGAAACCCAGAGAATCATGAGGACATATTTAAAAATCTGTATGCTACCAAACTGGTAATTTTCTTGATATATACATTCTATCAAAGTTAAAACAAGATCAGATAAGCGAGTTAATGAGATCCATAACTCCTCAGGAAATAGAAGCAGCAATTCAAAGTTCCCCAACTAAAATATCCCAGGGACAGATAGTTTTAGCCCAGAATTGTATCAGACTTTCAAAGAAGAATTAATGCTAATACTCCTCAAATTACTCTGCAAAATAGAAACAGAAAGAACACTGCCTAACTCTTTTTAAGAGGCCAGTTACCCTGATACTAAATCACACAAAGATACAACAAAGATCCTATGATCATAAAATTTGAATATAGATGCAAAATATCTCAACTAAACACTTACAAACTGAATCAAAGAACACATCAAAAATATCATCTACCATGATCAAGTAGGCGTCATCCTAGATATGTAAGTATGGCTCAGCAAACGTAAATCAATAAATGTAATACACCATATAACAGACTGAATGACAAAAATCATGGCCATTTTACTAGATGAAGAAAGGGTCTTTGACACAATTAAACATCCTTTCATTATAAAAGTCCTGGAGGGAGTGGAGATACAAGAGACATACCTCAACATAATAAAAGTGATTTACAACAAGCCCCCAGATAATATCAACCTCCTTGGAGAGAAACTGGTGTTCTTACTAAAATCAGCAAAAAGAACGGTTGTCCACTCTCTCCATACCTAATCAATATAGTACTGAAGTTTTAGCTAGAGCAATAAGACAACTGAAGAGAACAAAGAGATACATATTGGAAAGGAAAAAGTCAAAGTATTTTATTTGCAGATAATATGACTCTAAAAATTCCACTGTGAAACTCCCACAGCTGATAAAAACTTTCAACAAAGTAGCACATACAAAATTAACTCACAAAAATCAGTAGCCCTCCTATATACAGATGGCAAACAAACAGAAAGAAGTAAAGGAATCAACACAATAGACTCAATAAAAATATCATGAGGTGACTCTAACCAAGCAAGTGAAAGGCTTGTAATGATAAAAACACTAAGGGGAAGATATCAGGGGATGAAAAGATCTGCCATGTTCAAATATTAATAGGATTAATATAGTAAAAATGGCCATTCTATCAAAAGCAATCTATAGATTCAATGTAATCCCCATCAAAATACTAATACAGTACTTAACATACTTTCAAAGGAGAATTCTCAACTTTAGATAGGAAACAAAACAAAACAACAACAACAACAAAAACCTGGGACAGTTAAGACAATCCTGAACAGTAAAAGAAATAGTTACAGTATCACCATCCTCAATCTCAAATTGTACGACACAGCCATAGTAATAAAAACATGCTATTGCCATTTTTTTTATCCAAAACTTTTTTTTTTTTTTTTTAATAACAGTAAGATCTAGGATTAGTTTTTATAGCCGCGGCTAGCCTTTCTGCCTCTGGCACATTCGAACTTCCAGCCCATAGAGCAGACATAGGGTTTGATATGGCTGTGTGGGGTTCCTGGGGCCTTGCCAAAATGCCAGTACACCTCTCGGCGCTTCCGAGGACCAGACAGGAGCACAGTGCCTCAGCCCCTGGGAGACTCCAAGGCCAGCTGGTCAAAGGTGAGGATCTTACCCCCAGCCTTGAGGATGCAACTTCTAGCAGGCTACTCACCTGCAGTGCACAAGCTTGGGCACTTGGAGAATCCGTACATCATCTGTGACCATTCCCACAACCACAGCTGTCTTGTTCTCTCGGCCAGGAAGCTTCATTTTTCAGATCATCTGGGACAAGGACAGAGGTGGCCTGTTAATGCGATTCATAAACAAACTTTTCAGTACAACTTGATTGAAGGTGGAGTTGGTTCGTTTGGCCGGAAACCTGTACAGCTTGACTAGGAGCCGCAGGTAGATGTCCTGGCTCTAGGGCTCCTTGCGCCGAACTTTTCGGTCTTTGTTGTGGCAAATGTCAACACCTATGATGGTGCCTCCTGCTCAGCCACGTCTAGAAAGCTGTCATTGGCGTTTTTAAAAAGATATATTGATCAATGGGATCGAATTGAAGACCCAGACATAAATCCACACACCTCGACACCTGATTTTGATATAGAAGCCAGAAATACACAATAAAAAAGGCAGCATCTTCAGTGCTGGCTAAAGTGTAAGGCCGTTTGTAGAAAAATGCAAATAGATCCATACTTATCCTGCATAAAACTCAACTTCAAATGGATCAAAAACCTTCACGTAAGGCGGAATCTAACAGAATAAGTTGGGAACTAACCCTGAACAAATATGCTCAAGAGGACAGAGAAAGATTCCAGGAGACAGAGGGGAGGACGCCAAGGAAACAGTGTCCTCCCGACAGAACAAGATTGACCCCAAGCCAGGTGGGCTACCAAGAGGGAAAGGAAACGTCAGACTCTATCTCCAATTGACAAGTGCTTGCAAAGGAAAATTAGTTCTCTCCAGTGGAGTCTCACGGGATACAAACCATACTTAAGGAAGTCCCTGGGCCCAGCAGTAGATGGCCAACACAAACTCAGTGCTACTTCTGGAGGTTTTTGTTGTTTTATAATGCCCTAATGCCTTTTCTGGGTATTTTCTACCTTCTCTTTTGATTAACTATTATTGTTTTCGGTTTTGTGTTTTTGTAAGTTTTGTGTATGTGTCTCTCTGCACCTGTGTTTCTAGAGTTTTGTGGTTTTTTTTGTCTCTTTGCTTTGTTATATTTTGGCTTTTATTTATTCATTGGCCTGTTTTCTAAAGAGAGAGGGTCTGGGAGAATTTGAGGGAGGGAAAACTATCAGAGTATGCTGGATGAAAGCTGAGGCAAGCAGGACAGTCAGAAAGGTATGTGTTGGGGGAAGAGGTTAGCAGAACTTTTTGTGGAGCCCTACTCATTATAGCCCTCTTGTCTCCGTTCTGTAATCAAGAGTTAAATATCATACACCTTTTTTTTGAAATTGCCTTTTTTGTACTCTTGATATTCATGTAAGTTGCTGCAACACTTATCTTTAAAAAAAAAAAAAAAAAAAATCACGTCCTTGTGTCCCTGTGTGGATTTGTGCACAGTGTAATGCCTGTAGAGACTAGAAGTTTCAGATTATCTTTGATTTGGAGTTAACAGTTTTTTTCTGCTGGAGATGCTTGTGAACTCAGGTTAAAGCAGTAAAATGTTCTTAAATGAGCCATTTCTCCCAGTGTTTATGGTTAAGTAGTACATCATTTTTGGATATACCACAATTTAGCTGCCTCTCCTGTACATTTATTTCTAGGTCTTGGCTGTCACAAATAAAGTTGCCAATGAATACATGCACGGGCTCTAAAATATGAGCATGTATTTTTAACTTGTAGCTACTTATGAGTTTAATGGCTGAGATGTATTAGTACTAACTTCATACAGAACTGCCTGTCTCCCCAGCCAGGAGCAGATGAGACCCAGCTGTTTCACTTTCAAAGTAACCTGGATAGATACTAATCGGCTTGGTTTGTTTTAGGAGTGAATACAAATCCTTAGTTGAGTATGCCATTTGAAAATACTTCAGGCTGCCTTTTAAGAATGTTCAAAAAGCTTAAATTTAAAAACTGAATGACAGAAAAACAAAACAAAACACCCACCACAGAATGACCAACATTATTTTGTAAAACATGCTTTGGGAGTTGTCTATCACTCCACTTTTATTAACCCGCACCATTGTTTAAGCTATTCTAGATCCTCCAAATTTTAGAATGTTTGCCTACATTCTAAAAAAAGAAAGGAAGAAAGAAAAAAAGAAAAAAAGAGCTGTTCAAACTGTCCAAGCTGCTAATTCATTCGTTTGTTTTTTGGTGACCCATGCTGGCCTCAAAACTCCTGCCTCCCAGATGTTATTAGGTGTGAGCCACCATGTTGTCATTGAGAAAAAAAACATGGCTAGAGACACAAGCTTCACAAGTTTAGTGTGAAGGAGAGAGCATTGGTCATCAATAAGGGTAAAAACGCAGAAAAGGAACCAAAATCAGTTCCACCCACTGGATCTGAGGTACCCTTGTCTAAGTTAGTTTGGAGGCCTTTGTACTGTGGGTGGGACAGGCTGTGTATCCTGGGAACACCTAAGAGTTAAGTATACAATATGATGTTGAGGGGGCTGGAGAAGTGGCTCAGTGGTTAAGAGTACTGGCTGTTCTTCCAGAGGTCCTGAGTTCAATTCCCAGCAACCACATGGTGACTCACAACCATCTGTAATGAGATCTGGCGCCCCCTTCTAGCCTGCAAGCAAGAACACTGTATACATAATAAATCTTAAAAAAAAAAAAAAAAGATGCTGTTGAGAGTATCTTGACCTCAACACAGAATTTTAGCTTCAGTTGACTCTTACAAAGATAGGAGGGAACCCAAGTTCTTTCTGGCCCCAGGAGCCTGTTGGTCATACCTCACCCCACTGCCATACTAGCAGCTAGACACTGGTGCCACACACAGACCTCTGAGCCTCCCTGGCTAGGTTGACCTAGGACATCTCAACTACTAAAGAATTTATGACATCAACCTGGTCTACTCTAGTGCAGCCCCACATTGGAGTTATACTCTCCACCTGAGACAACAGGATACCCTGTAACTACCAAGGTTTAAAATGCAAGGTACTCAACAGTGAGGCTTACAGGCTAAGGAATGGGTTTGAGCCAATTAAAATGAAAATAAAGCAAAGTAGCAAGACCAAAGCTGCCATGGGGTATCTCCTTTCCAGCCTTCCATTTACTGAGGCAGCTGATCTGAGCCCAGGTCCTGCAGTGTCTAAGTGCTGTACCTGCTGAGCCCTCAGGTGTCACAGGTCATTGAATGCTTGAGGTTAAAAATGTACCAGACACCCCATTACTAAGGTACACACTACTCTCCCTTGTTCTTAAGTTTCCCCCAGCACCCAGTTTACCTTGGCCTAAGCTTCCTACAACTACCTAAGGCACATTCAAACTGCTAGGGCTACAACCCCCACCCCACCAAAAGCACTCTTCCTGCCTCAGCCTCCTAAGTGTTGGGATTATAGCTCTATAGATTAAGAAGTTTTTTCTACTGATGACTGACCTTCAAGGACTTTGTACACAAACAAGTTCTTCACAATCTGAGACACATCATTAGCAATCAGGGAAAATTAGGATCTTTATAAATACCAATTGAAGACATCCTAGTCTACTAAACAATTACTAAGTAGCAATAAATTCAGTGCATGTTTTGAATACTGCACATGAAGACACTGTTCATTTATTTCAGACTTACTTAATTCTACACTAGTTGTACAGTAAGGGATGCTATGCTGTTTTGATACAAGCCACCCTTGCACCACAAAATGTTTTAGCAAGTGTTATCTAAAACAGATAAAAGGCTAAATATTTTTAGAGGTTCAAGACAGGAAACAAGACAAACTATTTTCAGAATATGAAAATTTATTATTGTATTTCTATTGTCAAAATTTAGGATCTTGGTCTTTCCTTCTTGCCTTTGTACAGGGCCAAAAGGGACACATTGGCCACTTTGACAACCTTAAAGCGGACTCCAGGAATATCACCTACAGCATGTCCTTTCCGACCAAATCCAGCCACCAGAACTTCATCATTTTCCTGAAATAAAATAAAGTTCATCTTAGGTATCAGTAGCAATTAAATGCATACTAATTAAAGGAACTGCCCACTTGCCAAATTAAAAAAAGCACCTAGGAAGCCACCCGAGCAGGTACTGTGACACCCACCTCAATGAAGTTCAGGCAGCCATCATTGGGCACGAATGCTGTGATCTTCTTGCCGTTCTTGATGAGCTGCACCCTCACACACTTCCGGATAGCGGAGTTTGGCTGCTTGGCTTCAACCCCTCTGGAACATCAATGGCACATGTGAGTATACAAAGTTTCTGAAAACTGATTAATCCTCATTCTCAAATCCCTCAGATGCCATGATTTCAACTAAGTTTCCCTTTAGCCTGAATGAGTTCTTCCCAGGAGGGAAGAGTGAACTTCTAGCTCCTTTGGAGTAACAAACAACAAAACCCCACCTAAACTGAGCTGGGCAGTAGCAATGCGCATGCCTTTGGTCTCACTGTTTCAGAGGAAACCCTATGGGGGGGGGGGGTGAGGAAACCAGATTCCAACTAAACTAGTCTGTCAAAACTACACATGTTGGTGCTCCAAGGCCGGGCGTGGTGGCCCATGCCTTTAATCTCAGCACTGTATGTTCTACTAAGTATTAAGTTCTATGACAGCCAGGGTTGTTACACAGAGATACCTTGTCTTGGAAATAAACAAATGATAAAATAATTTAAAAAGCCAATGCATCAGTTGCATTTTAAGAAAAGCAACTTCTCAACCCCAGAAAAGATCTTCAGAACGTATTAGGCTGGTTAAGGCACATTTTTAACAGTTCTTACAGTTTGATAGGGACTGCTCCCATTCCTGACCAATGCAGAAATCAAAAATGTATCCATCCAATTGTGGGTACTAATTCTAACATAAACAAAGGCACCTTCCACTCTTTCTCCTTAAAAACCCAACCCAACGTGGCCTCACAATCGTTTTTTGAAGGATTACTTTGTTCTCAACTACGATAAAGTAAAGCTTTTAGGAAGCAGTCTTCCACTTACACTTTTTCCAGCACAATTCCCTTTGCGTGAGAAGCACCTCCAAAAGGATTGGCCTTTAGGGCTGTGCCCAAGTGGGCTTTCTTATATTGTTTATCATGCCACTTCTGGTCCCGTCGGTGACTGCGGAGCTTTCTGGCAGTTCGGAGACCACGACACTTGCCTGAAAATAAAACATCACTGAGTCCTTTGCAATCCCGCCAAGGCCGCTTTAATACACGAGCCTTACCTGGCTGGGCCCTTTCCGCTGTACAGCCTGCAGCTCATCTTAATCTGCATACCAATTACCCTCGCAATTCCAGAACTAATCTAAAGATGTACAAACATAGCCGACCGTGGCCTTTCAGCTTATATAAATTTCCATTGCAAGCACTGGAGCAGCTACAGCTGCCAGGCAAGGCGGCGGCCCATAGGCCGCAGGAGCCCTACCACGCCGCCACGTGCTCGCGGGACGGAGCGTCTTCACCCGGCCTCCGCTCCAGCGCAGCCGCGCCCTATCGACCCACAACAGACTGGACCCAGAGCTGCAAGTCCTTCCCGCAGGCTCTCAGCCCGACCCCGCAGAGCTCACCCATCTTGCCGGCGCCACGGGCCCGAGAGAAAGAGAGAGCCGGTGCAGGAAGAACCCACAAGGCACTGCGTGAGACCCCGCCCACCCGAGGACCCCGTGCGGCCGTCCGAGCGGCGCCTGTGGCGATATGGGAGACTCATTTGGAAACGTCTCAGTTCCCCCACTTTTCTGAGACGCAGTCTGAGTTTTATTTAATTTTATCGAATTTAAAGCTATCTAGTTTACGTTGTTATTCTTTTTCAGGCTAATAACAAGAATAGAGAAACATGGACTACCAATCCCAGAAATCTTTGCGCTAGATGCCCACTGCGCATGCGTCCATTTTGAAAGGGCCCGGGCTGGGCGGTGCTAGTTCGGAGGGGGCGGAGCGGGACGTCTTTGACGTCACTGAGTGGCAGTGTCTAGAACTGGATTTAGAAGAGGCTTCTGCGGTTCACACTCAACATGCTCCAAAGTAAATTGTTAATTTTAGTGAGGCAATAGCGCAATGATAAAAGAATCTAGCCAGAGTTTAGCTTTAAAGAGTGAACTGACATTTGCTGGTTGTGCGTCCTTGCTTGATTCTTTTAATTATAGTACCTTTATGACCAGAGTTTCTCCTGGAAAGTGAAGTAAATATAAGGTTTTGATCTGTTGTGTCACTTAAGAAAAAGCTAAATTTTTTGCACTGGGGATTTGACAGCTAAGGGCTAAGGGATTTCTGCTCATGTAAAGGTCTACTCATGTAAAGTTCATGTTCTAGTTGAGAAGAGACAGACTAAAAAAATTTTTTTATAGTACCTTTACATACTGACCAATGTTAAACAAAAATTCAATTTAATAGTGCAGGAGGTGACATTGTCAGGTACTTTCAGAATCCATCGCTGTAGGTTACAGTTGACCTGGGAGCCTATATTTAGCATACAGCCTTCCAGAAAAGATGATTCTGGCCTGGGTGTTACACTTGGATTCCAAAACTCATGTGGTGGCCGTGTACCACTTTATAAAGTTTAAGCTGGGAGAATTCTTAAATAAAATTTGTGGTTTTCTGAAAGAGACAAAAATAGATGACTCTTGGAGCCATTTAGGAATGTATAATTGTAGAAGGAGGTGATAGCGACTTGGACACTTGATGAAGGTGCTGACGTCAGTCACTGGATTGGTTATACTGGTTATATTGGTCATATTGGTTATACTGGGGTTTTCTGAGAACAGGATCCTGAATGGGAAGGAAAACTCCTGAAAAGAATGTCTTTTCAGGACTGCTTGATTAGAATTTCAGTACTTCTGGGAGATTCAAATGTTGCAGGTCAAAAAGTCAAGTTACCATATTGTGAGCTTCTTTTAGGCCTCTGAACAACTTTTTCTTGTTCACTTCTGTGAGCAAGTTGAAAAAGATTAAAAACCTGCGTCTACCAATCAGCCCAAAAGCTAAGAATGTTATCATATAGCATCTCAGGCCTATAGTAAAGCTTCCCCCACAAGTAGATCTTGATGTATCTACTTGTCTGGTGTATCCACAAATCTATTTTAAACTGGCCTTGATTTATGACTTTTTTGTTCTATAACTGTAAAACCTTCACGAAACTGCTTCCAAATTGGCACATGGAATCTGGGATAAGTTAAATCTGTTCCCACTCCACAGTCACTCAAAAAGGCTTCAAAATAAATGGTCCATTATTCCTTTAAGATGAGAGCTGTGTCTTTTATGTCATTGTGAGTTTGCTCCCACCTCTTGATTTTTTTTATGTTTTGAACAACCGTTTATTAAGTGGGAAAAGCTAAAAAGGTTTTCTTGAGACATGATGTCATGTCAAGGCTGGCCTTGAACTGATCCTGCCTCGGTTTCCTGAGTGTTGTGATTAGACATGGACCCCCATGCCTGGTTTGCAAGAACATATTTATAAGAGGAAATTAAATGCTCTGTTTTGCATGCAGGGATGTGAAGTGGCTAAGCAGACTTAAGTTTAACAAAATCATGAGCAGATATTCAAAACTATGGCTCTGAGTAACACCATAGAAAGATAAATAGTGTATAACCTTACAGGATGAATCATTTGCTACCTTTTCCTCAGCACCACTGGGGACATACACATACCTATGTTAGTTTCCTCTAGTTAAATGGCATGATGATGTAGACAACAGGTACCTTCTATTTTGGTGATCTCTCAGACTCGTATGAAGACTGCCATGAAGATATTCTCTCAGACAAATACATGGTTGGAAATCAGTAACCCCCCCTTACAAATGGCTCAGTCAGTGGCCAGTTGATAACATCATTTTGATGTGAACAAGTGCTTCATTTCCTTTGCCTAGACAAGGCCAGAAGCCTCCTGTCATAAGAAAATCCTGTTTTACAATTTCTCCACTAAGTCTGCCCACTTTCCTAGTTCCTAGACATATACACACACACACACATACACACATATATATGTCTATATATAAAATGTTGCATACCATGTGTGTATAATTATTTCATCAAATACTGGCCTGGAACTCACTCTGTAGACCAGGCTGGCCTGGAATTCACAGAGATGCTCCTTTCTCTGCCTCCCAAGTTCTAGGATTAAAAGGTATGCACCACCACTGCCCTGTTCTTTAAAAATAATAATAATAAAAAAAGATTTTTCTGATTAAATTGCATCACCACGTTACACTAAAAGTAAACTTCCAAATATCTTAAGAGTTTAAATATCTGCAACATATAATGGGTATCTATTTTACCTATGGCCTTGGGATGCAAGCCCCTGGATCCTATGTAAACTTAAAGGCCATGCCCTAGGGGCTTGTACCCCAAGGCCATAGGTGGAAGAGATATCCACTACATCTCCCAGGAACTCCATTACCTGCAGGAAGTAATTCTGAAGGTATACAGAGAAATGAAATTTGTCAGATGTATGTGTTTCACTCCACAGAATTTGGAAAGTTAAAACACACACATCGCACCATTGATACCTATTCAAGATTTTAGTGGGCAACTGCTTTGAGTTCTGAAAGGACTGATTATTTAGAAGTCATGGCCATAATGGGCACACCAGTACAAATTAAGACTGAATGCTCTTGCATATGCCTCTCATAAAATAAAACAGGTTTTTTGCATACTATAATATAAATCATATTAAATGTATACCACACAATCCTACAGGACAAGTAGTTGTTGAAAGATCTAATTTCTCCTTTGAAAAGATGCTTTACAAACAGAAAGGGGGAACAAAAGCATCCAGAGATAGATTGCATAATGTTTTATTAACCTTGATTTTTCTTGATGCTTATGAGAAAGGAATAATAGCTTCAGAGAGACATTGGATTAAAACAAACAAACAAACAAAACCAACCTTCTGAGCTAAATCATCCTGTCTAGTTCAAGGATGTGCTGACCTTGAGAATGGAAACTATAAATTATATTGGGGAAGGGGTTTCACCTTTGTTTTCGCAGGAAAAGAAAAGCTATGGATACCATCAAAATTAATAAAGGTTCAATTAGGACATTATCTCTTGATAAGGAGAAATTATTACTTATTTACTGATATGACAGTTCTACATATTGTAAGGGAAACTCATGTAACAAGGGTCGAAGCAGGGTTCTGTTTTTGTCTTTACAGAAAAATAGAGATACCCACCTTCAAGAAGTCAAAAGACCTTGGACATCTAGACATCTAAAGCAGAAAGGAAGGCTATCCAGAAAAAAAAAATTATAAGCAAAGAAAAAATAAGACCCATATACTCCACAAGAATAATTCTTACATCCTCTACCTAACATCCATATCTCTTTATTTCTAGAAAAGTTATAGTCCCAACTCAACTATAAACTAAACTGGCTTTGGAGTTGGAGCATGGCTCTCTCCTCTAAATCCAAGCATGTTGTTAAAAGAAAAAAATAAAAGTTCCTGTCTCATATCAGGAGCCACCTGGTGTGGGACAGAAGAAAACCAACTATCTAGGAACTATTGTTGTCTAAATTCTGTCTCTCCCCAAACTTATTCTTGACTCTTTGGAAACTTTCCTTAGATACAGTGCTTTCCTAACAACATAAACTTTCCATTTTGATATTAATAATGTTGAAGTTTTCCACACTGAGCAATATGTTCTCCTAATAGAGACCTCTGAAGTGTCCAGAAGGAAGATGTAACAGAGTCTGCCTGGTTCATAATGATGTCACTGAGCCAATAAACACCACTCAATGATCAAGCTTTGGGCTAGAAACTGTTCATCAAGGTTCTAGGGTGGCTGACTAGATAAGATAATGTAATAGAGTTATATTACAACTCTAGCCAGAACTTCATATAAGCTTTACTCATTGCAGCTACAAATGTTAGAGCTAGTCCTTAGGAGACTTAACGGTTGTGTAAGGTTTTTCACAGGATCCCTCAGAGATAGAAAGCAGGAAGCAATCCTAAATCAATGACTCCTCCTCCCAACAGCTTTTGTTTTCTCAGGGTCATAGATTATCGCCATCTGTTAGGGGTTGGTCATGGAGTTGGTAATGGAGTTGGGGGTGGAAGAATAAAGTTAAACTCAAGAATTTCTTTTAGAAAAGAAAAAATGGGAATAGATAGGATAGATAATAAGGTGGATTGTTGTATGTACTTGTAAACTAATTTAGCAAACTGTCAGCCTTATATAAATTTCACTGGTAGGGATTATTTTATATTGACACAAATGTAAATTATTTTTCTATTTCTGTTTAAGATAATTTGTATATTGATAAAATTCAAAATTATATTTGTCATATTGTATATATGTTTCTACTTCTATTTGAAATGTTTTGTTTGTTGATACAAATGTAAAATTATATTTGGCATACTTGTATGTATGTTCTACCTGTGTTTAGGCTATTTGGTATGTTAATAAATATTAAGAATATTGCTATCATATTGCACTATTAATTTCTACCTCTGTAAGATATTTCACAATTGTCACAAATTCAAGGTCATTGTCTTTATACTGTACATCTGTTTACAGATTGTTTATAAAAATGTGAAGCATTAGTCTTTAAGTTATTTAGGTTGATAAGATTTACAGATCATTAATCACCTACGCTTGCCATATTAGGTTTTCTAGATATAAAGAAACAGATTGCAGATGGATAAGTAATCTTTAAACACTTCATAGACCTAGAGAATATGGCCTTTAAATGTTATAATAACTTAGAATTCTATTGACGTAAGACAGGATTGCTCCTGGCAGCACCAATCTACTCCTGAGAGGATGTTGGGCATTGAAGACACTCCATATGGAGTTTGTCTTCTTGGCTATAATGGCTTGTTGGGCAAAGAACTTCCCTTGCCTTGACTGCTGACAATAAACACATTGTCCAATGAAGATGAAAAGTTACAAGGAATTATTGAATCTTGCCAAGACACGGTAAGATGGTCTTTCAAATTATCCTGCTTCTGAGAATAGTCTGTCAGATATTCTAGGTCTTAGCCATTAGTGGATGCCTCGGCATTGTCAAGAAACATTGGGTGTTTCTCATTTCATGCATTTCTCAGAAGGTGCTTACTCACACTTCTTGTTTACTCAGGTAATATTATTTCCCTTCTCAGGTCTTTGATAGTGTTGAAGACTAGAGAGTTATATACTAGATAGTATTTTTGCTAAGAGCATATTAGGCACTAGATTGAGATTCTTCAGGATAAGACTACTTTTGGAGTAACCTCTGTATTTTTCCATTTGCCTATATTCTGAACATCTAGTATATGTTTTTTATTTCATGTTATCTTTGTTGGTTGTAGCTCCATTTTGTCTCTGTTACCACTCTTTATTTCTCCTGGATAATACTTCATAATCATTCTTATTGTATATAGCTTTAGGTTTAGAACTTTCTTATTTAGACAAAAATGGGAGATGTAGCTCTTTCACCTTTGGTCTTGTGGTGGAAATTCACAAAAAAAAAAAATTGATATATTTCTATTTGAACTTAGGAGAGGAAAATATTTTTGTAAGGAAAAAGAATTTGATCATGTTAAAATTAAGAATCTCCATCAAAAACATCTGAAAGAGCATAGCATGCACAGGGTCCTGGGTTCGATCCCTAGCACTGAAAAGGAAATCTGAAAAATAAATAAACTGAATCTTGGCCTTTGGTTGCACACCTGGTGACTGGTTGATACTGTGGGGTGGGTTTACACCATCCATGGAGGAGCCAGCACCTAAGGGGAAATACTTGACATTCCAAACATTCCCTTCCTGGGAAGGGGACAGACAGTCTCCAGGTATACCTGCTGATCTGCTGATATAGGAAAACTTAACCACTGCTTAATGTTAAAACATCCCTAAAATTCAAAGCAGCCAATGAGTTCATAGCAGGCACCTCTAGCCTGAGTTTGGACCAATCCCAGGACTGTAACCAGGAGGCTCTGTTGGGAGCTGCCGCACCTTAAAGATGGTGCTGGCTCCTGTTCCCCGCCTTCTTGATGGCGAATGCTTCTAGTAATAATTAACTCCATCCATGGGATGTGATGAATTGACTAGCTTGCTTCCGTGTGCGTGGCCCTATGGTGAAGGCCCACGCGGCATTAGCTGAGTGAAGGACTTGAGCTTAAAACTGGCTGCACAGGTTGGGAAAAAAAGGAAGAACTACTGCAAGGGGCTACTACTGCAAGAAGTATCTGTAACAATAAAGGACCTGGTCAATTACCACAGAAGAATCCTGGTGCTGTGTCTTTTCCTGCTGGACGGGATTGGGCGCGGCGCAGCTGGTGGCCCGGACGGGGAGAGAGAAAAAACTCTCCCACGCAGGATTCAGAACTGTGGTAAGCAGGGGGGCTAGCCAGATAAGTCTCACTGGGAATAGAGTGAGACCTGCGTAAAGCAGGAGCTCTGCCTGTAGATAAAGGCAGAGGATCGGGGAAATCACGGACGCGTGATTGAAACCTGATCGGGAATCTTGGGGCTGTCAGAACTAGGATCGGGAAAA